>JALLBB010000111.1:0-23282 GCA_036939735.1 Discostella stelligera | reverse complement strand
GCACTAATTCATCTTTCCAATATCGATGCAACCCCCCGGACATGAAATCATTCATGACATCGTAATTGGATGCCACCTTTTCGAACACATGTTAGACACGCGATTCCTTGTCGTGGATGGAGATGTTTTCGTATCCAAAGTAGGTGGTGGGGCCGGTGAGATAGGAAGGTTACAAGGAGGGACTTGTCGAGCTACTACTACTGCTGCTACTGCTACTGCTACCGTTGTTGCCGTCGGTGGTGGTTGCTGTGGATGTGAACGTTGATGAGGTTGACAATGATAAGCGGCAGAGCGTGTTGGGTGCGGAGGATAGTATTTTTGACGAACTCGTAGAAATAACACGAGGGAAGATAATATAGGAAGAGGATGAAGATGTGGCGATGGCATTGGCCATAATTTGTCGTGCGGCGGCAGTCGTCATGGTCGATGCTGTTGGAAGATGGAAGACGACTCGCGTCTGAGCACGAGCGAGTGGTACTACGTAATACTTATCTGCTTGGGCGTTGCATACGTCATTTTCTGCGAAGGCTTACGTCATCAATTTTTCTCAAAGATTCAACGCAAAACAAAAAATCAAAAATCAAACGTCGGCCGCAGACCACCGACGACTGTAGAACCATAATATCCGATCCCATTCGCACTCACCATCATCATCAATTGTAGTCGACCGCCCAGCCATGCTAAGGTCAAGTGCGGCATTACTCCTACGAGGTGGAAATGTCGCCCGTCGCATTATTAGTTTTCAAGAAGTTGTTCCATCCACATCCTCCAAGAATCATCAACTGCGTTGGAATTGTTGGAGAATGATGAGCAATGGAAGCTACGGAGAATCCATTCCCGATGAGTATGCCGAAGAGCTCGACGAGACCGAGGGGGAATGGATCGGCTGTTCGAAGAAATTTTTGGCACCCATTTCTGTGTCTTCTCGGGGATCTGGTAAGATCCGTAGTATCCGATACTTTTGCAGCACATTGCTCCCATTAATCACGTACGAACATGAACGATTTTTTCTCGGTCCATTGCTTTGTTTTACATCCAGAAATTCTACACAATCCACTCTTTAACAAGTCCTCCGCCTTCAAGGGTGGCGAACGCGACCGTCTGCGCTTTCGCGGTCTCCTCCCCCCCCGTATTACCAACATGCAAATCCAGAAAGAACGGGTCCTACAAGAGATACGCGTCGAGGAGAGTATGATACGCAAACACGTTATCCTTGAGGATCTGCATGATACCAATGAAACTCTGTACCACCGCATTTTGGTTGACCATTTGGAGGAAATGGCACCGATTATTTATACACCAACCGTAGGACAGGCTTGCAATGAATTTGCATTGCGTTACCGTAGGCCGCGGGGGATGTATTTTAGTGCCGATGATCGGGGACATATGGCTGCTAGTAAGTTGCTGGTTTGTGGGAAGGTTCGTTATTGATTTTACACAAAATCCCATCATGTCTGCTTCTCCATGTTCATCAATCAATCTCGCAGTGGTGTACAATTGGCCTCAACAAAATGTTCATGTCATTGTGGTCACCGATGGCAGTCGTATATTGGGTCTTGGAGACTTGGGTGCCAATGGAATGGGTATTCCCATTGGAAAGCTGAGTTTGTATTGCGCGGCGGGTGGAATAGCACCTCAGTGAGTTGTCTTACTGATACGTACCCGACCGACGATTTCCCACAACCATTCACAATTTTTTCCTCGCATCGGATTGCGTTGTATACATTATCTTAAACAGTCGCGTGATGCCGGTCGTCCTCGATGTTGGCACCGACAACGAGGCCCTGCTCAAAGATAAATTCTACCTTGGACTACAAAGGCCACGGTTGCAGGGCCCCGCTTACTACCATCTCGTCGATGAATTCGTGCAGGCAGTTCGTCATCGATGGCCGGACGTGCTCATCCAATTTGAAGATTTTAGTAGCGACAAGGCACAAAAGATACTGAACAAATACCGTGATGATATATTGTGTTTCAATGATGATATTCAGGGAACTGGTGCTACAACATTGGCGGGCGTGCTGGGCGGTCTACGTGCCAAGGGTGAACAGCCCACATCGTTGGGAGACCAGAAAATATTGATTGCCGGTGCGGGTAGCGCGGGTATTGGAGTGGCGCAGGTTCTTCTTCAGGCGATGATGGAGCACGGGCGATCGGAGGAGGAGGCGAAAAAGTGTTTCTTCATTGCTGATCACCTCGGTCTGCTTGGGACGGACCGCCTTCACAAATTATCACCAGAGCAGGCCAAGTTTGCTCGTGATACCGATGGTGGCATGTCTCTAATTGATATTGTCAATAAATACAAGCCAACTATGATTCTTGGAATGACCGCGGTAGGCGGTCTCTTCACGGAGCAGCTCGTAAAGGATATGGCCAAGCATTGTGAACGACCAATTATTTTCCCACTTTCAAATCCCACCACGAAAGCGGAGTGTTCGGCCAAGCAAGCATTCGAATGGACCGATGGTCGATGCATCTTTGCGAGTGGTAGCCCCTTCCAACCAGTACATATGGAAGATGGGAGGGTATTCCATGCAAGTCAATGCAACAATATGTACGTATTCCCTGGGATTGGCCTTGGGGTAACACTCTGTGGTGCAAAAACTGTCTCTGATCGGATGCTGTACGTCGCAGCCGAGGCATTGGCAAATTTTGTCACCGAAGACGAGTTGGCACAAGGCAAGTTGTTCCCCAACCTATCCGCCATCCGTGATGTTAGCAAGAAGGTGGCAATCGCTGTTATCGAGGAGGCTATCAGGACTGGACAGGCATCCAAGCTGAGTCGAAACGATATCGCAGATTTGGATGGTTTCATTTCAAAAAAGATGTACGATCCTATTTACGTTCCTCTAATCGAGAAGAGAACGATTAGTATCTAACTAGATTACACGTGAGAAGAAGCAAGATTTTTTTGTCTAATATTCCCAAAGGAATAATAATAGAAGCAAGATGATGTGCCATAGTCTAATGTTCCATCTGATTCTTTGTTGAGTAAAAACGCATTGCATCTTGATTACTCGAATGAGAGCTAAACAACAACCTACATCATACTACAGTCACTCATTTAGTAAGGGAAGGATGGGGCAATCCAGTGCGTCCCGAGTGAGTGATCATCATTATTTCTTTCCCACACGGGCACATCCTCGCAATTCGAACTAGAACCAAACACATGAATTGAAGGGTAATCATCACATGGGAATTAGTTTAAGTTAGTTTAGATTTCAGATCATTGAACGGCAGAAAAATGGTAAACAGAGAAGCAAACTCACCTGTTCTTTCAACTGCTTGACATTGACCACTACGAATCAAGGCGAGATTTACAATTACATAGTATCAGAAACTCTGCGTAAAGCACAAAGAACGCATCGTTATTTCCACTCATCATTAATCCACTTACCAGCGGGAAAGAAATGGATTTGTCCAACACTGCCATCTTTCTTGGGAGTCTGGGTCTCCTTGAAATAAACAAGGAGAGGAAAATTGTAACTGGGGTAGAAGTCCCAGTTCACGAATGATTTGTATGCCCATCGATTCTTTCCACCAACAACAAAGTTACTCCCCGCATCTTTGAGCTTCGTCGGTCCAACAGCCGAAACCACCTTCTTGAACTCCAAACTATCCTTGTCAAAGATCACTCGTAGTCGAGTGGCCTGTACCGCGAACAGACCGGCCGCGTAGGCGTGGAAGGCAGCACCGAGTATGCCGTTGAATTCTTGATTCGTGGCTAGGATTGAGGCCGCGGTAACAGCAAAGACGGTGGCGATGGTGTAATCGGGATCGATGACTACGTCGGCAAGTTGAGACTTGGATCCTTTCTTTGCCATGAAACTGAACAGTGGCGACGACGTTGACTTGCCGATATCTTGTCCGGATGTGGCCACATTGAGCTGGTAACTCGGAGCGAGTTTGGGGGCTTGGGGCGCGAAGGCGAGGCAGCTGGAGACCAGGAAGAATGCTAAATATCGTTTCATGTTCCAAGAATTTTGAAAGTGTGGTGGGCAGTCGGTGGTTGCTCGTGTAATACACAACGCAAATATTATGATCGGGATGACGGAGAGATGAATTATGATGATGGATTATGTGACGCGATGATGTTGCGTTCGTTTTCTTTTCATGAAGAGTTGATGTTGCTGCTGTTGCTCAGCTGTCTCCGTGTGTCTTTCGCCAGCAGCTGTCGTCCGTCGGCCCTGGATCGCCTTTATTTTTTTGTTGTGTTGTGAATGAATCTTGCTTACTCAACTTCTCAGATGCCTATCTTGGCCTGTCTGTGCCCTGACTGTGTTCCTCCACCCCCAACCCTCTCCAACCCATTTTTTATTCCTCAACACGCGACGCCACCGTCCACCGTTCCATCCCTTCATTCGCCCATAATCAGGATACGAATGCATTGAGACCTGCTCGCAACCTTCACCTGATAGGTAGTCAACGCAAATCGTACTCATGGGAGGCGAGGCAGCAAAAGAACGACGTCGTTTGAAGAGACTACAGGAATCGGAAGGTGCGGCGACTGCCCCAACATCATCGTTATCATCGGCGAGGATCGAAAACCCGTCTAACCAGCCGAAAGCTAACAAAGATAGAAATGCAATGAGTAGTGCCGATGCAGCTCGGATAAGACTACAGAGAAAGTTGGCTCGCAAGGCTAGTGGAAAATTCAGGCCTCAAGCTCAAACTAAGAGATCTTCTACAAATCCGATTTCCCTGACCAGACGAAAATTAGAGGATGTGGAAGACAATTTTAGAGAAGCAAAACGCCCCCACGTGAGGAGGTCGGCGGCGATTCCCAAGGATCGATCATCGAGACAAAGCTCTCCGACTAATCGTAAACGAATCCCATATAAAAATGAGAAGCAGCCAACCAAGAAGGAGAGGAAGCCCGCAGACGAGAAGAAACCTAAACACTTGAAACGAAAAATTGAGCAATTATCCAAGACGTTCTCAGAGGGAAGTTCTATCTCGGACCTTGATACGAAAATGAAGCTTTTGCAAACGCAACTGGAAGAGTATAAAAGGCTTAAGCTGAGGAGCGACGATAAAGATAACGTAGATGCCTCGGTTTCGGTTGGAGCGACCGAAGTCGACGCAGACATGATGGGAATTTCGGACAAACAGTTGGGTGATACTAAAGAACCAAAAAGTGGCAAAGGAGATGGCGAATGCATAAATGAGCACGAAACCATTGTGGAAAAGACGCAGCCAGAAGTTGAAGACAAGAAAAAGCGATCCAGTGAACCGTCTGATGGCGATTCATCTGATGACGATGACCTCGTTGAATCAGTCAATACTCGTTCCCGTGGTAAACGGCGAAGAGGTCGAAGAGATAGTGCATTGAAGGAAGAATTGAAAGACGGCAGTCAAAGTAGCGGGAAAAGTGAAACAATCATCTCGTGTCCGAAATCAAGTCAAGAAAACCATGGCCATAACAAGCTTTCTAGAGAAAAATGCGACACTCCTCTGGGAAAGGAGAAACCAAACTCCCCACAAGCAATAAAAAAGACACTAAAAGCGGACGACAGACGCAGATGCATCGGCCGCAAACCCATAACCGACTTTGAAGTCGGTCTCTGCTACTCTGGGACAGTAAAATACATCAAGCCAAAACTCGGTGCATTTATTGACATCGGTTCGCACTCAGATGCATTTTGTCATATATCTTGTATTTCCGACGAGTTCGTGTCAAGTGTGACAGATGTACTTAAGGTTGATGACATTGTTCGGAATGCACGTGTGGTGGAAGTAGATCGGGAGAAGAAGAGAATCACGGTTAGCCTCAGGAGTGAGGAGATGAGAGAAAATGAATTGGAGGTATTAAAGTCCCGGAGGCAGTATGAAAATAATTACGATGCGAAGAAACGCGATCGACACAAAAGTGTAGAAGGTGCTTCAGAACGTAGGCCGGCAAAGAAGGACAGTGATATTATCGATGGGAACAAAGAATCAAATTTAGATCCTGTAACATCATCGACTGGCGAACAGATAAAGGAAGAAAATGTTCCTGGGGATCAAAAAACGAAGGCTGCGCATGGCTTGTCTGAGGGTCGCGGTTCTGATACTTCATCGGCACAGCGAAACGCTGGAGTGGACCTCAAGCGCGAAAGGAAACTTGCTCGTAGGGCCGAGAGGAGGGCGGCAGCCGCGGAAGCGGCAAACGGAAGTTCCTCACAGTGAGCGATACTGAATCGAGCAATACCGATATCGTTCAAACGTTTTGGGTCAACGTAAATATTAATAAATTAATCATGTAGACGTGAGACAATTAACCTACCTACCTATGCGTTCGTTCTCATTATTTCTTCTTACTCTTACTCTTCATTGCGTCAACATATGCAATCAGATTCTTCTGAACTGCATCCTGCGTCACGAATCCACAAAAATGAGCCGTATCGTCATCTCTGGCGGCAATCATATCTTGGATGTGCGATTGTCGTGTAACCAATTTGCTTGCCACACGTGCATGAGGAGGAATTTTGGCAAATATTTTTGCCTGCTGATATGCCTTTTGCATTAAAGAATCGGATGCTTGATCTTTAGTGATGGGCGGTAATAACGCAGACAGTCCATCGGCATTACTCGATTCCATCGGCAGCTGCTGCTGGGGTACAATCTCATCGACGAGACCGATGGACATTGCCCGGTCGGGTGGAAAAAGCGTCCCCAAGGCCAACGCGAGCTCCGCCCGTCGAAATCCAACTGTCCTAACGAGTAGTTGACCCATCCAGGGAGGTGCTGTTTCGTAGATATTTATACCATGAGTTTGTGCATAATGTCACAAAACGTTTCCGTGCGAAACAAGCATCACGCAATAGTTATTTACACTCACCGGCAATCCCAAGCTGGGTTTCATTCAATCCAATGGTTGGCACAAACGATTTCTTCATGTCACCACCACCGCCAACAATTCCATCATCCCCC
This sequence comes from Discostella stelligera, assembly GCA_036939735.1. Lineage (NCBI taxonomy): Eukaryota > Bacillariophyta > Thalassiosirophyceae > Thalassiosirales > Thalassiosiraceae > Discostella > Discostella stelligera. The sequence continues at coordinate 16,370 of JALLBB010000111.1, read as the reverse complement.
GAAGACATGATTCGATAATCGCACGCCATGGCAAGGAAGCATCCCGCGGCGGGAGCATGTCCTTGAATTGCCGCCACAATCGCCATCCGCGATCCGTACAAATCCAAGTACAGTTGCTGCAACGAGTTCCAGAATTTGGGTAACCGATCTGGGTTGGGCGATACCAATTCGGAAACATCGAGACCAGCAGAAAATATCTTCGGATTGGACGAGGATAGAATGACGCTTTGAATCTTTGGATTCGATTCCATTGTTTTGATGGAGGTACAAAGGGCCTCGTTCCTGTTGTTGCATTTGGTGATGTGTGAGATTGCGATAATGAGCTAACATTTTTTGCCTGGGGGGGGGAGCAAACCTAGCTTACATCTCGAGCGACAACGAATTCGCCGGCGGACGATTCATGGTGAGCATGGCAATGCCCAATGATTCATCGACGGTGCCGATCACGAGTTCATTGTTGTTGGCTTCTGTTGTTGAAAATCGAAAGAGTTGACTGTGTCCGCTAAAGCGTAGCAGCTGTGTTCGCATCATCGTCTTGGTATCAAAAGTATGATGTTTTTTCTCACAAAACCTACACTGATTGGCGTAGCTTGGTCTGCTTCAATGACGTTGGAATTAGTATGAAATCTTTGTGTCAAAAATGACGATGTCACGATGTGGATGTCAATCGCGATGGTCACTGCTCACACTGCTCACACTCACAGTAGATACACCAATGGTACACTTTTCGCTTCCCATTCCATCAAACATGACGCCATTGATAACTACAACTAGCTTACACCGATCACGGTGGCTGGAGAAAGTATGCTGCCTCGTCATCCTCTTTGCCAGCGCGGCATCTATACCTCGAACTGGCGCCTTCAGCATGAACAGCATCGGCGGCCATGGCGGAGGGTTGTTCATTCCTCAGCCGACAATATCCCTCTTCAAGAATCATCCATCGTCTGACAGCATGGCAGGGACCCCTGCAGTGCTATACTTACCAACAAATTCAATGAGAAAAAGATCCGTATGCTTGCCCATGGGTGGCGTCAACGAAAGTTATACCATTAACGAAAGTCGTACTTCATCAAATCCCAAAAGGATTGCACCCATCGCGTCGATCACCCTGGCCATGGTGTTGGCGCTCACCTCCAATACCGGCGTTGCCAGCGCCGCGAGAAAATCGGCAGCTACCATTGCTAAAACAAGTGCAGTATCCGGACCAATCGTGTCCCCACTAATCTTGCCATCCATTCCCACACTTGCCCTCGTCTGTCTCCTTCCTACCCTACTGGGATATTATCGTTCCGAGTATGGCGTGAGCTACGGCTACGGCACGGCGATTGCGGCATCGAGTTATCTAGTTTTCTCCGCCATTGCGACCTCCGCCGGCTTGCCGCTCTTTCCTGGCATCAAGGAGGCCATCCTTCCCTCATCGTCCTTTCAACCCGCGGCAGTACTCACGTCTTTCACATCCACATTCGCCAATATTCGTAAACTCGTGCCGTCCTCTCTTGCGGCATGCCACGCCTACGCACTCGTCTTTTATGGCAAGCGTCTCGATCTATTCCTTCTCTATCGCGAACTGTGTCTGCCGCGATTTCGGGCGATGAGAGAGCGCATCGAAGAGCGCTCGAAGAAGCAGGGTGCCCGATGGAAGCGCACGCCGTTTCTGCTGAGTTGCGCATTCTTGTACTTTTGCATGATGAGTCCGTTGTTGATTACGAGTCAGGTGTGTGGAGATTTGAGCATGATTGAACCGTGCTGCGTCGTTGGCGTTGGCGGCGGCGCTGCTGCTGGTGGTGGTACTGGTAGTGTTGCGAGGAGTGGAAGTCGTCTGGGAACCATAATTTTGGAACAAAGTCTACGATGTTCGGTGGTCGCGACATTCCTCGGATTTCTCCTGGGTGCCTTGGGAGATATGAATAAAACGCTGGGGAAGAAGTGGAGAGGAGAGGATGCATTGATTACCGGGGGGATATTCCGAGTGTTTCGCCACCCGAACTATACCGGCGAAGTGATCGGTTGGGTATCGAGCTGCCTTGCTGGCTTTTTAGCTGTGTCATGGAAGTCGATCAAGAGTAGCGGTGGCAGTTGCACTAGCAGTAGCAGCTGCCTAGCACTTTGGAAAAGTATGGCACCCTACCTTCTATTGAGTGTAATGGGTGCCATGGGAATTACGTTTGTGTTGGCCACTGCCACTACGGGCTTGGAATATCGACAGAAGGAGAAGTATGGTGACACGGAGGAGTATCAGCGGTGGATCAAATCGAGCTGGGTAGGTTTCAAGATGGCTCCGAAAAAAGATAAAAGCAGCGATGAAAAGTTAGATTAGATGTAAAATCAACATGATAATTGTATGGATGTTGTTGTGGTGAGTCTTTCCACGTTGCAGTATTACTATCTAGTTATTTCAATGCACTATAGTCAATACAGTCATCAATGGCGACAATTTGTGATACTGATGCCATTGTAAAGGCTGGAAATACTAAGGAAGCAAGACAATCAGAATGGGCAGGTCATAATATGATCAGTGATATCTTCACTCTCACTCGGAGACGCATCACACTGTTGCAAAGTCGGAAAGTATCCCAAATCAGTGCGTTTCCTCGACGATCACCATTGTCTCTCGCGCAATTTCCCGAAAAGCCAGTTTTCCCATGATGTTAGACTGACTATCCGACGCCATCAAAGACTTCACATGGTTGAGTCCTGTCAACTTCCCGCTCACGGAGACCAAACATCTTTACTTCTCCATGAGTCCTTATCGATATCATCCCTTGAATGCTTCTTCTTCGCTGCATCGTAGAACGATTCCAACCTCTTTTGAAACTGCTCGTCGTGTTCCCGTCCAAGATCCTTCGCTTTGTCCTTGAGAATTCCAGCAATATTACCTCCTCCCCAGTGGATGATGTCGCTGTGAGTCTACCATATATCGTAGAGCATTAGCGCACAGCCGCGACATTAGAACGAAGTATTTGACATTTTCTGTAAGTACTTACGATCTTTCCATTACACTCCGACTTTTGATGGGTGAACTCGCTATCGAGAATTTCTGCCGCCTCAATCAACTGACCTACTAACCCTTGAACGTAACGCAGCTCTACCTCATCCGCCTGCGCAACACGCTTGAAAGTCACATTATCATGATGTATCGATGGCTCCACGTGCTCCAAACCCCTTGCGGCAACCTCACGCTCGTGCAGACGCTCGACGACCCGCACCAGCATGTCCAGTGCGAGACGCTTCTCTCGTAGACGTTCGCAGAGTGCGCATACGCCACCGTCCTTGGGATTATTTGGGAATAACTGTGCAATTATGGAATCCGTGGCAGCATCTCGCGTCTTTTTCCTTTGGAGAAGTGTTGTGTGCAGCTCTTCTTCACCCGCCTTGACGGCCTCGCGGAGCTCTCGTGCTTTTCGTAGAAGTCGTTCGGCATCTGTCTCCGCAGTTGCCTGCAATGCGGATACGCAATTTTCAACAGCGATACGACAAGGAAGAGGCGGGGCAAACGCCCCAATGTAGGGAAGCGCATGCAGGGCTAATATTGACAGTACAAGCTGCATCGTATTTGATTTGCTAGTGGTTGCGTCGTCTGAATGAATGAGTAGTTGATGAGTACGGATCGAAGTGTCAACGAGGCTGTCAAAGTCGAAGGCTGTCAAAGGAAAGGCAGCGGGTGAACCGAAAAAAGATTCAAGCAACCTCGTCCACTACGGAATCGGTACAACAGGTAAGAAAATGACCTTCCCGCCTTTTTTCTTCCTGTCAACTTTTATGGGTCGAAATCAGAAACACACGACAATCCGTTGCGCTGATCCATCATTGACTGGCTGAAATCCGTCGGAGAGCCTTCTCTTCCCCCCATTGCCCGTCGCCAGAGAGAGCGAGAGGAAGAGAGCTGCTTCCCTGCGGTGCCGCATTGAAATATTGTTCAACATCATGAGTTCGGATTCTTCTTCTGATTTTGATTCTTCTTCTGACGACGAAGAACTTAATCGCGACCTTCATAATATTGGCCGTCGCCATCCGGTGCCAGCAGTCCGTCGCCATCCGGCGCCAGAGATCCGTCGCCAGCTAGCGCCAGCGAGCACCCCTGCAACTGCAACTCCTTCAGTAGTTGTTCATGTGGGTGCACCATCACCTGATTTTCAATTTCATTGGGTGACGACTAAGGTTATTTACCATCGATTTATGGATTTACGTGAAGAAAATGGAGGTGCCCGGTCTGGACAAATTTGTCTCTTGGGCCATCAGTGGGAGCTGAAAATATCCCCGCAGGGTAGGGAAACGTCGGGCTCCGACCAGGCGACAACTTCTGTATTTCTGAAACACGTGTCACAATCTACCATTGAAATTGAATTTGGCGTCGCTATTAAAGATATCAACGATAACCAAGTTGCAGGCGGTGTGTCAAGTACGATGAAAAACAGTTTCTTCGCCCAGTCAGAAGCAGGATTCCATACATTCATGTTATACCAAAAAGCATTGAACCACCTCGTCAAAGGAAGCTTAGTAGTTGAACTTCGTATGAAACCGGCTGGAGCTCATATTTCTCCATTCATTCCAGAAAATCCTTCGGGGTGTCAAACTATCCAATCTTTGTTCATGGACAAAAGTTCCTCAGATGTTGTGTTTGATGTTGGTCATGGAAAGCAGGCAACGGCTCCTGAAAGAAAAAAAGCAAAGAAGACGGCATCAAGGTATTACGCACACAAGGCAATTTTGAAGAAAGCTGCTCCACAGCTTGCGGAACTGTGCACGTCTGATGCATATCCCGCACTCATCCACATCGAGGACGTAGAACCTGAAATTTTCAACCAAATGTTGCTATACATTTATGGATTCGATATCCCTAACATTGGTAACAACTTTTCAGACGCAGAGAAGATAATTGAGGCAGCAGACAGATATGGTGTGACAAATCTCAAACTTGATGCGGAAGCTCGCTATGTTGACTCATTATCAATTACAATGGCAAATGTAGTGGAGCACCTTCACTTCGCCGACTCCAAGAACTGCTCCCTACTGAAGGAAGTGGTGATGGATTTTGTTGTCAAGAATAAGGCTGAAATTCTTAAAAAGAGAACACTTGTGAATGCCCCCGAAGGTCTGACCAATGATATCTTATCAGCAATGATGAGAGGAGAGAGGGATACGAGCAATGATGACACTGCAGAATTCAGTTCGATGTGCATCAGTGAACTTCGCCGTCGAGCTCACGCAAAAGGGCTAGATGTTGACGGTTCTAGGGAGATGTTGATTTCCGCTCTCGAGGATGCTTCGGGCGTCGAATAACGGAGAGAGTGGAACTAAATGTGCAACTTGAGGATGCAAATGAGATCTGGGATTGATCTATGTGTTAACGCAAAAGATATGAATTATCTTGGTTTGCATTACTTTGGTACTGATTTTCCCGAGCAGACTAACCTTGTAAAGAAACTGCGTGTCACTTTTTGCGAATCAGTACTACTCTGTTCAGTAATTTTCGTTTTCGTATGAAGGATCATCTGCAAAACCTTTCAAGCGGACTTTGTCCAAACTATGAATGTACGCATCAAGTCGGTGATGTGCCCACAGACTCTTACTCACAAGCACATCATTCAATTGCCACAATAGAGCCGCACGTATGGACTCCCTGCTTCCACGTCCACCTACTTCATGTATGCTACTCGAACCACCACCAATCCTTCGTGGTCGAATGAGGTACACATTTCCTGGCACAACCAATTCGGCTTCCTTCTTATCCTTGTTGTCACCTTTCAAACCCGACATTGTAAGAGAAACTGCCTCGCCCATCCATCCAACACTCCGTCCAAGGATGCCCCCCCTGATAGTTCGGCGGGTACGATCACATAAGTGGGTGATTGTTCCGCGTGTTGTTCGACAGACTATGTCATCTCCGTGTATGACACTGGTTATATAATCGGATTGTAAGTTCGACGATAGGCATGGCGGTGGTCCTAGACATAGAGCGGACGTACGGGCAGAGCCAGAACCTGTGAATGATAATGCATTTTGTTGCTGCTTCTTGTTAGGTAGTAAGTAAGGCAAGGTCCCTTCCATGATAGAAGCAGATATTGCCGCAACGCCCCCAGCCAAGGAATAGCCAACAAAATGTATTGCCGCCTTACTTGATGGAGGATCATCCTTTTTACCAGCTAGCGCGTTTTCATCATTCATATTGGTATCACTCTCATCAGGAGACGATCTATCATCAAGTTCATGATCTAATACCGGTAGTATAGTCTCAAGAAGTTTTCTCGCCATGTTATACAACGGTCCACAAACGCTTGCACTCCTTCTGCCTTCTACCTCCTCATATTGCTTAGAATACAATCGTACTCGCTTCGCACGTTTATCCAACGTCGAAATAATCAGTGGCAAATCATTTTTACATCTTGTCACGGAAGAAGAATCTTGATGTGTAGAGTGTGTATTCTCAAAATGATCAGATAAAACAATGAGGTATCTACCTCTTGGTCTAGTCTCATCTGTTGCATTCTTTTGTGGTATTGATTGATTACGACGATCGTCATCGTCGTCATTTACATCCTCCAATAAATCCTCCTTGGTAAATGTTAACAAATCATCAACTCCACCGTGTTTTCGTCCTGCACCACCATCATAATCATGTTCGTAGATGACCAATATGGATATGGCAAGTCGAAATTTTTGTTTGGCTGATGTAGCAACATCATCATCGTCGTCGTCGTGGTCGTCGTCATATTCGTCAGAATATATTGTCGTGTTGAGGACAACTTTCCTTCCCGTCCACGGGGCCAAGGTACCCTCGTCATCTTCTACGGTGCGTGGCAGGATAGTGCGACTTTTCTCTTCTCCGACTGGTGCACTGTTTGCATAATCATCACCCTCAGTAGGAGGATGGTCGTGAAGTAATTCGCACAATTCTGCTGCAAATAATGCATCGGCAACACAACCTACTCGAGCTGCATTTCGTGACATTCGACCTGCCACCTTGTCTCGAGAGAAGAAATACGAAAAATGAGCGCAGCAATGAGAATGCCGTGAGGATGACCAATCTCGCTCACCTTGAGTCCACCAAGTTTCGATTTTTTCTTCTTGTTGCCGGTACTACTATCCTCGGCAACTTCCTCCTCGTCTTCTCCATCGTCATTCCATTCATTTTTGTTGTCTCCATCTTCCTCCTCTCCGAGAGTCGTTGACGACTTGTGTGTCCGTTGATACACCTCATGTGCAGTTCCATCAATCTTTTTCAAGGCTGCTTGTGTAGTCGAGATGGAGCGTAGGGCCCTGACGATATCAGCAAGATCGTAGTTACTTCCATCATGATTGGAGGATGATGAGGAGACATTATTTAGCCGCTTTTGGATGGATCGAGCTAACAGGAGATGGACATCGTCGTCGTCGTCATCAATTATTCTTTTTTGTTTGCCCACTCTTTTCAATGTTGTTTCGGAATCAGCCGTTCTCCTACTCCTCGTAGAAACAACAGAGGCGAGTCGCGATGTCTTCTTCTGGGCATTGACAGTTGGAAGAAGTGCCACCGCTGCCAAGAAGATTGCCGATGGTAGGAGTAGTTCTAGGACGAAGAGTGTCAGTTGCATGATGATGCATTCCAATACACCAATTCCAACCAACCCTCTTCTGCTTCTGTCTTCCGTCGTCGTCCGTTCCAGTAGGTTCCAGTGTCACTTTTAATTTTTAATTTCCCCCCTTCAATGTTTCCATACGTAGGTAGGTACCGAAAGCAAATTACTACGTGATAATTTACACCCCCTTACCCTTATTTCCCCCCAGGGTTTTTTGACTACGTCGTTCCGCCGCCCGCCGCCGCACCCGCAGCCAAAATCAAAAATCCTCCTCCTGCCTCGTCCGGCCACTTCATCGCATCAGAATACTTTTGCTTTTGTCGAAATAATAGCAACAGAACTACTACCAAGCACGAATCAATTATCTCCTCGCGCACACATCGTTCAAGCCTTCTTCTGCCCGATACCAGGAGAATATTAAATTCGAATCTCTCATCGAGTCATCGTCAATTGTCATTGCGTCGTATCACTTCAGCCACTCTCGACTATCGTACTACCCCATCATAACACACCATGGACGACGCTCAACTCGCGCAAGTCGAATCCCTCTGCGAAACACTTTACCTCGGAAAGCCATCCGCTTCCACCACCAATGCCACCAACAACAATGCGTCATCCTCCTCCTCGTTGTCGTTGTCGTCATCCAATGCCAATAATAACGCCGACATCATCATCAGTCGCGAGGAGGCCCAATCCCGTCTCCTAAGCCTCCAGAGCTCCGCCTCCTTCATCCCCCAATGTCAATACATCCTCGACAGATCCAAATCCCAGTACGCGCTCCTGGTGGCATCCAACAGCCTCACCGAGCTGATCACCACCCATTGGAACAACTTTACAATCGCCCAGCGGATCGACATTCGCAACTACGTCCTGGGATACTTGGCCAACAACGGACCGTCCCTGCAGGACTTCGTCACGCTGAGTCTCATCCAGCTGGTCTGCCGCATCACGAAATTGGGATGGTTCGACGACCCCACGCATCGAGAGCTGACCGAGGACGTTACCAAATTCCTCCAGGCCACGGTGGAGCACTGCATCCTGGGATTGAAAATACTGAACCAGTTGGTCGACGAACTCAACGTCCCCACCACCGGGAGCACGCTGACCCAGCACCGGAAAACGTCCGTGAGCTTTCGCGACCTGTGCCTGCTCAAGGTCTTTCAGCTGGGATTGACCACGCTGAAGCAGCTGTCGACCCGCGCCATCAGCGCGGCCGACGCGCGACAGGAGGCCCTCCTCGGAGAGCAGGCGCTGGGCCTCGCGGTGCGATGCCTCGGCTTCGATTTCATCGGGACGAATCCCGACGAGAGCGCCGAGGACGTGGGCACCGTGCAGGCGCCGGCCAACTGGCGACCGCTGCTCCAGGACCCGGCGACCACCGAGCTGCTATTGGAGTTTTACGCCAAGACCGATCCTCCCCGATCGAGCAAGGCCATGGAGGCGGTGATACTGATTTGTTCGGTGCGGAGATCGCTCTTCCTGTCGGATCGCGATCGGGAGGCGTTTCTGGGGAGGGTGATCGGGGGCATACGCGACCTATTGAAAAATCAGACTGGATTGCAGCATCAGGATAATTATCATCAATTTTGTCGATTGTTGGGTCGGCTTAAGGCGAATTATCAATTGAGCGAACTGGTCAAGACCGAGGGATACATGGAATGGTTGGAATTGGCGGCCAGCTTTACCACCCAGTCCATTCGGAATTGGCAGTATAGCACAAATTCGATTCATTACCTTTTGGCGTTGTGGGGAAGGTTGGTGGCGGCCGTTCCCTACGTGAGGCAGGAAACTGGAGCGAAGGGACACGTCCAGGCGTTGGAAACGCATGTGTTGAATGTGGTGGAATGTTACATTGAAAGTATGATCGACTCCGTCGAGACCATATTGCGGAGCGAGGGGGCGTTGGAAGATCCACTCGATGATGATGGATCATTGATGGAACAATTGGATAGATTGCCCACACTTTGTAGATTCCAGTACAATGCCGTGGCGAACATTCTCGTGGCGAAGTTTGATCCACTATTGCATGACTATCGGGAGCTGATGCGACACCTCATGACGGTTAGCACCGAGAGTGCACCACCCAACGTTGGCCAGCAGGTGGCAGTCTTGGAGGGGAAGCTTACGTGGCTAACGTACATCATCGGATCAATTGTGGGAGGGCATTGTTGGTCGTCTTCGCAAATAGGGAATGGTGAAGAAACGTTGGATGCAAGTTTGAGTAAACGCGTGTTGCAATTGGCGCAGGGGATTGATTATCGACTGACGAGTTCCAATGGTGTGGGCAAGGCTGATCCAAAATTGGAGGTGGCGGTGCTGTACTACTTTCAGAATTTTAGACGAGTTTACATGTTCATGTGGGAACAGGTGAGTTCTAGCCTTGTCGCATGTATAACACTCATATTTCAGTGCTCCTCTCTTTTTAACGTTGGCTTTTTGTTCTGTTTTGTAGTCGTCACCCGGGGGTGGTTCTCTTTCAACTATGGGGACAATTAAGCTTGAGTCAATGCCATCCACGAAGCAAAAAATATACCAAAACATGTTCGAGCACCTGGGGATGGGTGATCACACAGACGTAGCCAATCTAATTGTTACAAAAATGGGAAAGAATCTAAAATTCTGGCCAGATGAACACGATATAGTTGCAAAGACACTTGATCTTCTCACCGATATGGCAGGCGGATATAGCAGTTCCAAGCTGCTTTTGACATTGTCGACTGTCAAATACCTGGCGAGTCATCACACTCACGAGGAGTTTCCATTTCTCTATGTCCCCTCAAATGCTAGACATCGAACAACTTTCCATGCTATTCTTGTTCGACTACTCCTATCTCCCGGTGGAGAAGAAAAGCTTGAATTGACGTTTGACAACTTCATGGAGCCTATAGTGAAAGTGATGTCACAGCTTGGAGCGCTGGACTCCTCCCAATTGAGGAGCGAGGGTGCGCGCATTCCTTTGATTGGGGTATTTCGGGATTTGAGAGGCGTCGCGCAGAGTCTGCACAATCGACGGACATTTGGAATGCTCTTTGATATCCTTGAGCCTCGGCACGCCCCTCTATTTTCGAAAGTTGCAGACTTATGGTTTGATCAACCTGACGTTATGATTAGTTTACTTCGATTTATGCAAGAATTTTGTCACAACAAGGCCAACCGCGTAAACTTTGATCAAAGCAGTCCAAACGGTATTCTCCTCTTTCGTTCTACAAGTGATGTAGTGTGTTCCTTTGGCAGAAGAATATTGGCAAATCCTGGCCTGGCAAGTGGTGATATTTACAAATCTAGGTACAAGGGTATGTCGATTGCACTCAGTGTGCTTAACTCCGCGTTGGGGGGGAACTACGTTTGCTTTGGGGTGTTTGCATTATACAACGACCCGGCGCTCGACAACGCATTGGACATATCATTGAAAATGGCGCTTGGCATCCCACTGGAGCACGTGATTGCTTATCCCAAGCTGAGTAAGTCAGTATTTGGCTTCATTGAAATTTTATTCCGAAATCACATCAAAACGACAATGGCATTGGATACCAGCGTATTCATGCAATTGATGAATGCTGTGCATGAGGGATTACAAGTGAGTGATGCCCAGATAAGCGCCATGTGCGCGAATAGTATTGATCATTTGGCTACTCTTTTCTACGAGAATTCAGGGAAGGACAAACCCGAGGTACTCAATCTCAAGAAGGTGAGTTACTTGTCAGCGCATTAGTGCTAGTCATACTTTTGTTAGCTACCAATTTTCTCACACCCCTTTCTGCTCTGCAGCACTTGGCGGCACAGCCCAACCTTTTTTCCAGCTTGACTGCAACACTGTTCAACTTACTTCTCTTTGGACCACCCCAAAATCACTGGGCGGTCATGCGACCCATGCTCAGTCTTGTCTTGGCGAGCGAGTCTAGTTTTACCGCTTACAAAGACCACTTGATGAGCACGCAGGACGCTGTCAATCAAGCAAAGCTGAATGATGCCTTCAATAAATTGTTAGCCGATGTCAGTAGAAGCTTGGAGAGTGCCAATCGCGATAGGTTTACACAGAAGCTAACTGCATTCCGTGTGACGACACGTGCCTTCCTTACCTTGTAATGAGAAGAAGTAAGTCGAACTTGCGTTTTTGCACGATTGAGATAAATGATGCACCTACCGATGGCTTGAACTGATTTTGATTATCCCACTCATCACATGGGAATAAATAAATCAAAGACAAAAGCTGCGAATTGCGTTAGTAGTTAAGGTGATCATTCTAATCTCCCGCGCCAGGGAATCTCTTCAAATCTTCGCCTCTGCTCACTTCATAGTTGACTGCTGCAACCCTAGCCCTCTCTTCCGCGGAAATCAGTCTATCCACATATTCGAAACCCATAAACGTGTTCCCCACGTGTGACTCTAATGGTTGGATGTGAAAGTGGTCAATGATTGTTTTGAGTAAGTGAGGGTTGCCAAATTCGCGTTTGGATTTTAGATGTGCCGCAAAAGACGAAGTAGGAGGAGTGGTGATAGTTTCTGAGCAAATGCCAATACCTGCAGTTGCATTATTTTGCTGAAACTGATCATAAAGCTGTTCTAACTTAATAATCAAGTGCTGATTTTCCTTAGGTGTTGCACCTTCCCTCTCGTGACGTTGTGATTGTGTTTGTAATTGTTGAGATAATTTCTGACGCAATGAAGTTGTGTAGTCTTTATGGAATAGCGTCAAAGATTGATAGGGATCCTGTTTGGTAGTGTCGGTGAATAATGTGGGCGGTGGTATTACATTCGTAACCTCGTCATCCTCTTTTGGATTATCCCATCGTTTCCGCCGTTTAATGGTTGGTTGTCCATTGAAAGCTCCGTTGACTTTCTCATTCTCATCTCCGGCTTCTCCACTATTTGCCTTCACATCAGGTTGATTTGATGTGCTGCCACTCTCATTATCATCGCTGCTATCTCCCGAGTAATGACCGAGGAGGCTTGATATGCCAGCTGCTGCCGTGGATGTGTTGGTGTTATTGTTATCGCCAGGGGAGTGAACGACCGAGTCCGAGCCGTCAGAATCAGAACCGTACCCTGCAAGTGCATCCATTTTCGAACAAGACGAAGTGTTAAAGGTTGTCCAATCTCTCCGAAGCCGCAAGTTGAGCTAGTAGCGGGGGCTCGCCATGGCACATCAACCAGGGCGGGTCAGGTGAAGGGAATTGTTCCCGCCATTTTGCTGTGAGTCGAGCCACAATAATTCAATCAAATCCCGACGTTCATGAGATCCAAAACACAAAACAAAAAACAAGCATATCCCTACCTAGTTGTATTGACACACAAATTCAGTCGCAAACGCTCCGAGGGCCGAGGAAGTTCATCATTTGCATTAGATACGGCTTTAGTTAGGGATCCAAATCAACAAGAAGTAGCACAGGTCCAAAGCACACTGATGCTGACGACATACACGTAATTCATTACCTATTCAAATTCAAATAGTGCCGATATTTTCCAAGAATGCCGTTTCTGCGTCCAGAAATTCGGGGCATGTTCGGAGAGAAGGGTGATTCGCAAAATTGGTGAGCTTCCTTGTGGGTTTTCATCGAATGCATATAGACAATATAATATTGTCGCCAATGCTAATCCATCTACGTGCTTTCGTGAACACCATCCCACATCCCACCCCTATCAAATATATCATATTGGAAGGCTTGATGAAACATCCCGATTTCCCAACGGCGTCCCACGTTTCCAATCCAAAACCGACTGCTTAACCTTTATGAAAGAATACAATACCCACCACGGCGGATCCAATCCCGAACAACCGCACTTGATGCACATTTTCACCATGCTGACTAGCTGGGAACAAATCGAACAAATGCTACTCCCCGGAATCGCCACGGCGCGGTCGGAACCATCCTTCGCCGAGCGAGTACCGCGAGAGTACATGGCCGAAGAACCGACGACGAACGATGCGCAAAACGTCTACGAACGTCGAGAATCGTGGAAGGTCGTGCGGGACATCAATTACCGGTTGAACCTGCCGATACACCGTTGCACCACGCCGACATCGACGACGAACACGCTCAAATATTTATTCCATCACATGAAATGCGGCATCTTCGTCATGATACGCGACTCCAAGCTGCGCATATTTGCACCCTTTGTGAATTCCGATTATCGGAACACCTGGGGAGATAAACTCGCCATGGAGGGCGATGGATCCATTAGCACATACTACTCGATGAAGGATGGTCTGTATCGATACGAGGAAGTGGAACCCGACAAAATGAAATGGTGGGCCAATGGGAATATTATTTGTAATGAATTGAGCAAGCCCGAGGATCGTGACAAAACGCAATTCTGGGGAGATCATTTCTTGGCTGCGTTGCGAGATATGATCGGAGAGGCATGTCGAGAACGATCATTGCCCGACTGTGAGTTCTTCTTGAATAAACGGGACTATCCACAACTCAAAGTTAATATACCGCGTGGTGGAGAGCCGATGGAACCGTACGGTTTTATATTTGATAAGGATGATAGAGATCCGGAACAAGATGTAGAATTGTTCGAGGACCATAAGTTCAAGAGTTACGCTCCGATTGTTTCGTTCTATGCGGCCAGTCCGAAGAGATTTTCGGATATTCCTTGGCCTTCGTCGGAGGATTGGGAAGCTGCATGTGAGTTTGTCGTTTGTCCGTGTCAGTTCATGTGTTGCACACGCCTTATCTCATGGATGGTTTTCATGTTTTTCGTTAATCTGGAGGTGGTCTCGTCTTTCCCGGATCATTCATTCACACCAAGGACAAGGAAGGTAACGCTGTATTTGGCAGCGAACCCCGTGACTTGTTTACGGAAGCGAATTTCAGGAAGTTTGAGCGATCCTGGGATGATGGCCGTGTTAAGACTGCATTTTTCAGAGGTAGGTTGCAAATATCTTGTTGAACCTCGCCTTCTGTACATATAATATGCTGATCCTCATAAATTTGTCGTCTATGCATCGATCGCCAGGCACAGCAACTGGCGGTGGAACGACCATTCACAATAACCAACGTTTGATGATTGCCCACCTCGGTAGTACTTGGAAAGACGACCCCGAGAAAGGAGGCGATGAACCATTCCTTGATGCTGCAATTGTAGGATGGAATATGCGTGATAAGAAGACCGCTGATGGTCCAATGACTTTTTTACGACCAACAAACTTTCGATTCGATGCGGGAAAGCATCACTTTACGCCTATTTACGAGCAGAGCAAGTACAAATATCTGATTTATGCCGATGGACATTGCGCTGCCTGTCGTTACGGATTCATGATGAGGCTTGGCTCTGTGATTCTCAAGGTAAACAAAATTCTGTTGACATTGCGTGCAACAAGATGGTTGTATTATGCATTTAACGAACGATTTGTCGTTTCAGGTGGCACCAAGGCAAGTTGCCGACACCATGTGGTATTTTCCACTCCTAGTGCCGTATGTTGATCATGTCCCAGTAAAGGCCGATTTGTCTGATTTAGAAGAGAAGATACGCTGGTGTCGTGAGAATGATGATGAATGCCGTCAGATCGGAGAGAATGCTAAAATCTTTTATGAAAAATATGTGGCGAGGTGAGTTTGTTATTCGCAACTCACCAATTGCTGCTTGATCTAGTAGACTTGACAGTCATAATGCATACGAGACTTCTCGTTATTCATATTCTTGTTTTGCCTTCCGTTTCAGAAATGCCCTGCTAGACTATGTTGAAATGATATGCAAGCAAATATCAAAGCGATTCGTCAAACCACCGAGTTGGTGGACACCGCCCACGCCCAAGGCACAACCTCCAACACTGCGCAAGCCGGATTTGAAATGCTACGAAGATAAGAAGACTGGAAATAGTCGTCTGTGTGTTCGATGTCAGGAAGAGGAGGATGAAGAGGAACGATTGAGACGGGAAGATGAAGCAAAGGAGAGGGCGGAGCACAAGGATAAGATTGCCGTGAGACAAAAGGCTCGTGAACGGATGAAGAGGAAGTTTGCCGAATGAGGAAGAAATCAGAGGATGATGCGAAAGGTAGGTCACAAAATAACAGACGACCAAACCAAATACCCAGATGCCGTCCATTGTGGAAAACAGAGCATCCACGCACGTGGTGGACATTTTGCGTGTGATATAAAATACAAATATTAAAGTTTCTCTACAAGAATACAGTTGCAACTAATTGCAGAAAACTTTCATGATCTCTTCAGATCAGCTTGAATTCATATATCTGTGTTCGCATACATAATATCTTCCTTGGCGGGAGTTATTAAAATGAACGCAGCGACTCGTATACGAAATGCAAGTGTGACATTTGATCATTGCCGCCAACTCTCAAGAATTGCATGTCGACGGTCGACCTCGATGACGTCGTCACCAAAATATCCGTTCCACCTCTCATCTCTCGTGACCACGTCCCTTTCTTCACCGCCTTCACCGTTCATAACCCTCCACCCTCTAAAAACCATCCGCCCATCCATCACCCCCCCCTCTTCTCCCTCTCATAAGCTTATACGCTTCATACACGCCCATCATTAAAAGACAAACACTAAATATGGCACTGTTCGCCCATTCACCCGAAGTTATTCCCCCAAATATGCAGACCAAACTTGCTGCAAATGTTACACTGGTCAAGGTGAGATAGAACTGCTTGTCTGGACGAAATGTGTTGGCATTTTCCATCGGCAAGGTGGGAACGGCTTCCACGGCGAGGATGATGTCGTCCACCTCCTCGTCTGATGCTGGACGATTGTTTTCCATCGTCATGAGAAGGATAATAGAAGCTACCTGACTCCCTCGCGGACACTACTGGAGAAAAAATATTACTCACAGGCATTTTGTTAAAT
>JALLBB010000110.1:0-23581 GCA_036939735.1 Discostella stelligera | reverse complement strand
CTTTTGTTAAATGCTGTTACTTAAGGCGTAAAAAATCGTCAAAGATTACCTAGAGGCACCTAACAAATACCCTCTGATACCCTTGGCTTCCTTAAAATGACCGCTTCCTTAAAAAGGCCACTCCTCTACTCTTAGGCAAATGAAACTTTTTTCTTTTTTGGGGGAAGCGGAGGGACTCACCATGGATGCTGCTGGTGCACATCCCTGTTTTTTTCTTGTTGTAGAAAACAACAGAATGCCACACAACTTCATCCAAGACAGTTGCGCCACATCACCGCAACCTACTTCATCTCTCATGAGCTACATCTCTCCAATCTCAAAATGCTACCCTTAAGATAGAAAAATACAACAACCTCATCATCAATCATCACTCATAACTTCAGATACCTTACACAACTGTGTAAGGTTCTCACTTTTGACTCTGGTGTCTTACACACTATCCTATTCACTTAACTCTTCATTACTGTGGGAGCAGCAGATATCACTTTTACTCACAGCATAGCTTCTATCTCTCTTTGACTATAGATTTTCAATTTTCAATAGCAATTGATTGTCATAGCCAATGACCAAGAGATATTTATGATGAAGAAAAAGAAGAAAGGACATATGCAGAATATGAAGAATATGAACCCTATCACATTACTAGCCTGAACAATCCCAATCACATCATTATTGAAGACCTTCTCAATGCTGACAAGATGCCTCTTCCCTTAATAATTGACTCATTATGACCATTGAGTTCAAATCATGCAAAACTTCCTTGCAGTCAGCACCATGACAGATCTATTCTTTTCTACATCTTATTCAACTCCAAATACCATTTTCCACCAAGCAAAATCATATTGGACACAACACAAACTCAGAAGATACTTTGTATGATCAAACACCAAACCAACATCCAAAATATAAAGATCCAAAATATTGAACTTCGAATTACTAAATAAGCTTTAATCACATATGCTTTTATTACACACCTTTCTACCCTAGATATCAGACTTTAGTCTCTTTCACACCTCATATATCATAAGTATATCACTAATCCAGAGGCTGAAAAAGTAAGACTTTTGAGGGTCCTTAGCAGAAAAAATTAAAAGTGATTTAGTGATAGCTTTGAGGCACAAAATGTGAGCTAAACTCTGTTTGAGAGTAAGAAAAGTTGGAATTACAAAAGAATCATTTTTGAAAAGTGGAGAAGTTCAAATTCTTAGTTCATGATGTGTAAGAACTTCATAAGTAGAGAACAGAATGAAAGGATCAAGAGTCAAAACATAAAAAATGGAAGTTAGAGCTTGTTTGCAGGCAGATTTTCTTACTTCAAAAAAGACTTTTTGTGTAATTCTTGATAATAAGTCCCTTTTTGAGCTAGACAAAGGGTGCACGTTATTGAGACGAAACATTGAGGTCAACAATGACCAAAAATCAGACTTCAAAAATCAGGGTCTATGTGGAAGCTGGAATCAGCTCATCAATATCAATAAAATAAATGTCATTAGAACAAAGATTATGGAATACCAGTGACAGTTCCAGAAGTTTGATTTTCTATTGCTCCATATTTCATGCAATGCACTGCAACTTTTGCACACAGTTTTTGATCACCATTTTGCAGCAAGTACTAAAGTCAATTCAAGGGCTGTTACTGCAGCAATGTCACACAGTTTGTGCAGATATCATTGCATTCAGCAATTCTGCTGATTGTGATGGTGCTTGTGAAGACATAGCTGCTGGCAGGAGCATGGAATCAGCGGACTAGACAAGAAAAGGAGAGAGAGAGAGGGAAAGCGACAGACACTGCCACAACAATCAACTATTTGTAAATGACATCGCTATGTAGTGACATTTATGTTAACATAGATAATGGATTATCAGGGATTAAAATCGTGGAATTAAACAAAAATTAAAGTAATATTACAATATTTACGTATATTACTATTCAAGCTTAGTAATTAATTCTATATTGCCATTATTTCCAATAGTAGCAGTGACATTTTTGTCATGATTGCATCAAAATCAAATTTTGTTTAAACACTGTGTTTAATAGGAACTGCTCACTTGGGGATTTTTTGATGTTTTTTTTGACTTTTTCTGGCACTCAAAAGTCCATATTTTGGACCTTCAAAAAGCTTCCTACAGACACTCACTTGGCTGAGCTGCAGATGATGCATTTCACGACAGCCTTTTTTGTCCAAAATGACAACACAAACAACATTTGGATCATTATGTTAGTGTGTGTGGCATCAACATGTTGACAACATTGTGCAAGATGTGTTTCTTTCTGACAGTTTTGTATGTTGTGACCAAATGCCAAATTTGCTGACAGTTTTTGATCAAGGTAATATGCTTTCCAGCTATGCAATAGTGAACCTTCTCCTCTATTGTAGAACAAAAAATTTGCACACTACTTGATATAATCAACATTTTAAAACAAAAAAATGCTCTTTTTGATGTAATCACTATGATTGGATGAAAAAAGAATTACACAAAATATTATGTCATAAAAAGTATAGTACTATATGAGTAGATAAGCAGCACCTAATTCAGCACATTTCACATCACACATCACACATCACACAACTGACTCTTCATAATGCACAACTCATACTTTCATATATCATACCTCATATCTCACAAACGATGATCTGACACTAAATTTTTTTATTAAACTAAAAGTTACGCATGCATAACTACTCTTCATACCTCACACTTGATGCACAATGGCAAATGACAATTGTGTCAGCAACCAATTGGAGAAAAAGAAAAATGTACACAAGAATGTGATTGTCTAATTAAAGGATCAATATCAATAAAGTTGTGGTAGCTTCATATGTTTAATCGTGGATCATTGATTGCAATACATGATTAGTAATCATATTGTGTCAGTAATTCAGTGCTACAATGGTTGAAATCTCATAGGCTGCATTGACAACCTGGCTGTGTGTGATATGTGATGCTTGTTTTCACTCATCATCTAACCACAGTCTGGATGGAGCACTATTGAGAAAAAAATCTGAAAATTTCACAAAATAAAATAATGAAAATGAGATGCAGCTTCGAAAATGGATGCGTCTTGTATCAAACATAACAATCAGATAATAACATCCTATGCATTGAAGCCACTAACATCAGAGGCTGTTCGTTGGTGATGAAGTGGATGATGAAATCTTCAGTGTCAAGCAACTTGTCGGTCATTGTTTGGCAATTCACTGAGATCTACTGAACTTGTTGCTGTTAGAACAGAACTCTAATTCAGTATCAAGAGCATGATTGTGAGTCATGAAGTCATGACTGTGAGAGAGCGGAAGCACAAGACAGATAATTAGAGATATCTGTGCAAGTCACGCTTTCATTTACTTTCCGATCATGAAACCACGACAGAAGTGATTGGCGGCGGTGCGATGATGACAAGGACAACAAAAAAGGCATCGATGTTGAACCAGTAATTATCTGAATGATCTTTGTCAGAGACACAACTGGAGAGAAGTAAGTCAGCTTTCCTCGATTAACTAAAATTGATTAGATTATTGGAATTATCTATGGTCCAAATAACGGCGGCGTCTGATTTCACAAGACGAAACCACCAGAGCACATGAAGCACTTGCAATTCGCGACATGGACGCAGGACGAGCAATGGCAATTAGTGGGATGAGCGCAAGAAGAGCAAATACAGTTGGCGGGATGGGCGCAGGAAGAGCATGTGCATGCACTGGAGTGTGAAGCCTGAAAATTAAATCATCGTAAGAAATAAAAAATGACGGGATACACGGTATGAGAGCAAATAGGAAAATCATTAGCCAGGGAAAAAAGTTCAAAAAGAAACATACCGACTTGTTGATAGAGACAGTTGATCTGCTGGAGAGAGAGTTGGCAACTCCCCGAGAAACGGTGGTGGAAAATGCTTTTTTGTTTCGCCACGAAGAGGTTAAGAAAATAT
Source organism: Discostella stelligera (assembly GCA_036939735.1). NCBI lineage: Eukaryota > Bacillariophyta > Thalassiosirophyceae > Thalassiosirales > Thalassiosiraceae > Discostella > Discostella stelligera. The sequence continues at coordinate 19,653 of JALLBB010000110.1, read as the reverse complement.
TGATGTGAGGACACTGAGCGGATGAAATAATACACGCCAACAAGTATGACAATTGTGGCTTGGGAAGAACCAAATCCCGACCTATTCAATTTATCACTCGTAATTCGTAATTGCGTTCAGCTGATTGAGTTTGAAAAAATAGGTAGTCTCAGGTCAGGAACTAGGGGCGGCAGTGTTTGTTGCTGTATTGAGCGCGATTCTTCCTCGCCGCCACGTCCAATCGACAACTCGCACCTCGCACCTCGCACCCGACTCTTTAAACATCGAATTATGATTACTCACCCGAGGCACCGAGGGGAGAGCTGACTAGGTATGATGCTGAGGCGACGGTGGCGGCGGTAAACTTCATGGTTGTTTTGCGATCAGTGTAAAACGTTGTTTGAGGGGAATGGATACTCTAGTACTGAAGATCAATCAGTCAACTATCACTATCATAAAAAGTAAAAAGTTTTATGTTCATCCAAAAGAGTGAAAGTGAAAAGAAAGAGGGTGAGATTACACGCACCACACACAACTACCTCTGAGAGAGATATCTAAACAACAGCACTCAACCCTCCCGCACCTGTGACGTTGAAGTCCTTGTGCGTCATCCAAATGACGTCACGTCTACGTGGCGTACCGAATTCATGATGTCAGCAATACATCGCCTTCTCAGTTGAAGTGAAAAGATGTGTCCCACAGTCCGAAGAGTCTCAACTACGAAGTGTGACATACAATATCGCTGACAGAACAAGAATCAATCTCGCCAATCTCGTCACCTAACAAACTCAACAACAACAACTCTCCCCTCCCCACTGCCACTGTCCACTGGACACATCATCATCATCATCATCCACCAAAAAAATTGAGCTTCAATCCAAATCTTCTATCTTGTCCTCTTCCTCTTCCTCTTCCTTCGCCTCGACCATGGTCCTCCTGTCCCTCCTTTCCTCACTCTATCAACAGCTAGCACCACTAGTGCCCCCAGGTCTTGCCACATGTCTCGCGGTTGCATTCGTCGCCGATGGGAAGTACATCCCAGCCTTTCAACATGAATTCGTCGGCACCCTCCTCATGATCGGTCTCACGTTTTCTCCCGGCAAATGGATTGGTCAAAACTCCCGTGCGGTGGCATGGCTCGCCCATGCGTGTGGTGTCATCGCCGCCGATAAACTTGGTGGTGGACCGCATGTTAACCCTGCCGTGACAGTTTCCATGTTCGCTTTGGGAAAGTGTTCCTACACGGAAGGACTGGTTCGTATCATGGGCGCCATGAGCGGTGGTCTTGTAGCATTCCCAGCCTACAAAATGCTGGCCGATCAACTCGGTTTGACTCCATTGGGTGGACCCGAATTCAGTGCCAAGGATGATGAGGAAGGTATCGCCGCGGGGTTTTCGGAGTTTTGTGCCATGGTTCTACTCATGATTTTGATCTACACTGTCAATTGGGAGCTGAATTTTGGAAAGTATCATTATTGGATTAAGCAGTCATTGACTGCAGTTGGGATTCGGTACCTCATCGAAACTTTCCCGAAAGCTGGACCAGCCATAAATCCCATGCTTGGAACGACATGGTATATTTTTGCTTATGGAGGATTTCCCGATCATCTTGGGCACTACTTTACGTACTGGGTGTCTTCGTTCCTTGGCGCGATATTTGCAAGCTGCTTGTATGTTATCTATGCGGGAGGCACAGTCTTCGGCAAGAAGTTGCCCATTGGTCCCGTGAAGGGAGAAGCTGGAGAGTCGAAGAAGACAAAGTAACTTAATTTTCAGATGAGTCTACCTCTGCTCGATCTTGCCAATCGATTGAAACTTCTTCAATCATTCCTCACTGTGTGTCACTTTATGTGCCATGAAAGTTCGTGTTACAATACATATTATCGATAAAACTTAAGTAAACATAAATCCCCAATCAAAGCAACACAGCCCATTCACAACATCTAAATGTGCGTGCCACCTGCATCGGCAAACGCTTGGAGACTTTCCGCCAACGCAGCATGAGTCTCCCAAACTTCATCATCGTCCTCCAGGAGGTAGCACTGCTGGTATACCACGACACATCGTAGAAGGTAGATTCGTTTCTCATGATCCTTGATCTTTTTGCAGATGTCTGCCATCCTCTTGAGCACTTCCACGTGATCGCTCTCGTTATACATGGGGTTCTTGTCTTGGAGCTGGACGCAAGCTGCGAAAGGAGAGCATATGATGAATAGAATATCAAATGTCATTACGGATGGAAACAAAAGAGCATCTACTGGCTGAAAAACGTTCGCCGAGTTATGTATGGAAACTCACCTGTGTACGTGTCAAGCGACAATCGGTACTTTTTCGTCCGATAGTAGATGTATGCCATGGTGCTCAACGTTGATATTGTCATTGTTGAATCTGAGTCCTGCGGCAGGATTTGTTGAAGCTCAAAGGATGCATCAATGAGATCCGAAGCATCGTCGTACTGCTTGAATTTGAGTAAGATATATGCCATATTATTCATGATTGCTGCTTGATCCATAATGGCCGCAACCCACGAGACATAATCATCCTCATAATCGTTGTGAAATAACTGCAACGCACGTTGAAATGCCTGCATGGCCTTTTCATACTTTTGCATTTCGAAATAGACACATCCCATGTTGTTGAATAGTTTCGCGCTGTGGTTAGTATACTCAGGAGAGGCATTGGAAAGCCCCCTTTTCATCTCGATTCCGGCCCGTTGATACACCGAAAGAGCCGGGCCAAATTTTCCGATTGCGTAGTAGGAACTGGCGACTATCATCAATGACAGGCCGTCGCGGGACGGGGTGTTTGCCTCATCATTAATCACTTCACGATACATGCCCGAGAGGAATTTGATGCAAATCAAGTTCCTTCGACCGCGCTCTTTTTTGATGAGGGATGACGATTGTCCACCATTGGCATTAAGCTCCTACGATGGGTAGCACGGCAACGTACGAAAAATAAATCGTTGACATCAGATAAGGAATGAATGATGAGTGAGAAGCAAACGATTGAATATACACTCTTACCTCGAGGGTATTCTTCGCAATTTTCACAGCCTCCTGAGACTTCTCTACGAAACATGATTCTTCATCGGCAATACAATTTCGTAGGAGCGTATTCAATTTTGCAATTGATGCTTTTCCGCTCTTAGCATTAACCATCTCTTCTGTGACACTTGGATCCCATGAAGAATTCTTGCAATCTTGGATCATGTGTAACATAACGCTCGTGCGAATTCGTTCGAATGGCATTCGTCCCGAAGCGATTCCCCCACCGTGTCGTGGCATGAGGGATATAGTTGCAACTGCAAGATCGGATAGCTCGATGGAACTTTTGGTGTTGCTGGTGGGGATGAATTTCATGGATTTTAGTGCGTTCGGGAAGTTAGACTTTATCTGTTTTATGTGATTCTTGAATGTTGCACTCATTCCCCAGTACACCCCCCCTTTCTTCTGGCGGTCATAAGATGTTGATGATGATTGGGGTTGTTCCAGGCTCTGTAGACTCATTGTCTGGGTTGTATCGCAGGGTGATTCATAGTTTACTTTGATATCATTTTTTGTGGCATTTCCTTTAGGAGTTGCAAGATTTGACTTTTCGTCGAAGCTTATACGAGCTTTCCTTTTGATGTTTGGAGGACTAACGGGTTGAAATGCTGATCCTGTTTCGGAATTGGGCGTCATGGTTAGGAAGGGATTGCGAATGAGATCGTCATCCTTCGTTTGCATGAAATATGAGTGAGAACTGGCAATCCTGGCCTTTGGCTCTTGAATAGTCATCCCTCGTTGTCGACAATTAGATTTCGTGTTTTAGTCTAAAATGATGTTTAAGGAGCTTTGTTGCTGACCATGCATCAATAATTTTTGATGTGCTATCGGAGTGAATTCTCTCTTGACCGACGACGCTCGACATCACGACGTGTGAAAATTAAAAATTTGAATTTTAATTTTTTCTGGTTTGGGACATTATTTTTGACGAACGGAAATAATGTACGAAGGGAGGGGACCAGGGGGGAAGCCCCCCAGAAAGACGCGCCATTTTCCACTCTTGACTTCTTGCTGCCTCCTTTTCCTTTTTCCCTTTTCTCCGCTTTTCTTCGCAACTCAACGGCAAAAAAAGGAAAAAAAAGACATAAATAACGTAGCAGCTAGTACTAGAGTAACCTTCCTCAACCATGACGATGCCGTCGCCATCGATGCCCCCCGTTCTCCTCTTGGCTTTCCTACTTTTGCTCGTAGTCCAAACTGCAAAATGTCATTCATCATCCATTCCTCCCTGTGCATCCAACTACTGTCTCGTAACCCTCTCGTCGGATCTCACCATGCGTTATCGCATTCACCTTCCCACCGATTCAAATGTCGCGATCGACGACGAATGCGAGTCATGTAAAATATCCATACAGATGATCTACGACGGTGGATACGCATGGCTTGGGATAGGTTTGGCCGGCGGAGTTGATTCTGGATCTCCAATGATCGGGGGGCATGCCGTGGTTGGTCAACCTGGAATATCCGATCCTGCCACATTCTATCTCGGGGGGAAACGATCGGAATTAGTTCGACGGACGGAACTTCATGTAGGAGAGAGCAAAATCGACTTTGTTGGTGGACGAACAGTCATGGACTTCACAATTGCCTTTGGTGACTGGCGAGGGGATGAAAATCTGGGGTTGCGTTTCAACAACCCGTCCTATTTTATTTGGGCACATGGCAAGGACGGAGAAACGGAATTGAGTTATCATGGTCCAGCTAACAAATCGTCGTTTACAATTACTAATCTTCTGGATAATCGATCGAGTGATGAGAAAAGCTCAGATAGCAGTGGACAAAGTGCCCAGTCAATGTCTCGTACCACAAAGTCAACGAAAGCCGTATGGCTCGCTCACGGCATAATGGCCTTTCTCGCCTTTGGCATACTCGTCCCGACGGCAATTTCTTCAGCATTGTTGCGCGACTTTACCCTCCCTGTTATTTGTGGTCCTCGGTTGGAAGACATACGGACCAAAGTATTGACGAAATATTGGCTTTACATACACGCGGGATTCAATACTACCGCGGCTGCGTTCACCGTCATTGTATTTTCAGTGGCAGTCTCGAATATAAATCGGGAAGGTGGCCATTCTCATTGGATGAGTGCGCATGCGAAGATGGGTTTGGCAATGTTTATCCTCGTTGTGTGTCAAGTACTCGGTGGATATTTACGACCGTCGGCAGCCGCGAAAGCCATATCAGGCGGTAGTAGTGATGCACCGGAGGACGACGAGCTGGCGATGACTGAGGATGATGGAGGAGAAGCTCAAGTCGACGACAATGACAACACCAGAAAAGAAAGTTACAATAACGAGGAAGATGAGGACGAAGAAGAAGTCCGAGTGTTTCCCTCAAAATCTGTTGTTCGACAGACGTGGGAGCTCTTTCATAACATTGTTGGCGTTGCCCTCTTCTTATTTGGTGTGTGGCAGATGTATGAAGGTATCGAATTGTATCATGATAGGTATGATAATGCAAATTTTGCCGCTGTTGTCACACTATACTTCCTTTGGATGTCATTATGGATATGTATCATTGGAGGGGCATTTGTTTACAAATGGTTCTTCCCGAAACAGGGCGTCTCTAGTGGAGGTGGTGACGGTGCTGCAAGTGAGAAAAACGAAGTGATGGAAATAAAATCGGATTTCGAAACAACTGAATCCGACCAAAAAGTAGACGAAAATTCAAGCGAACTCATCTGATGTTGTAGTCGCAGTGTTTGCAGAATGAGGAGTGTTAATGCTCTACTAAATATCAACTCCAATGACAACATTACATGTGAACCAATCACTTATAACATTGTTTGTACATTAACAGTTTACAGTCGTCTAAAACGCTTGATGTCTATTCTTTCCTACTAACTGCCTCATCGATGCCCGTGGCAACCACACTCACACGCACGCACCCAGTCAGCTTTTCATCAAAGGCACTGCCAAAAATTATGTTCGCCTCAGGATCACGAACTCTTTCGGTAACATATGTTGCTGCCCTATCCACCTCAAATAACGTCATATCGGACCCTCCTGTCACATTGACAAGCATGCCTTTGGCTGAGCCAATGTCCATGTTACCCTCACTTAAGAGAGGATTATTGAGCGCCATTTTGGCGGCGCGGATAGCACGGCATTCATTTCCGACATCCCCTTCCGCGGATGTCAGTGAGTTGTTATAAGCATTCCAGATGCCATTCTCCCGGATAAAGTCACTGCTCCCGATGACTTCGTCGTTGCACGCCTGTCCCGTCCCCAGTAGAGCATTGCCCATACCATGCATAACGCTCTGGACATCTGCAAAATCCAAGTTGATCATGCCCGGACTCGTCATTAAATCAGTGATACTTCGAACTCCAGCCAATAGAACATCATCCGCTAATTTGAACGCATCCATAAGCGATGTCGTCTCCCCAACTAATCGGAATAGATTTTGATTCGGAACCACAATCAACGTATCGGAAACTCCTTTCAGGCGATCAACGCCCTCTAATGCCAATCTCATCCTGTGAGTTCCCTCGAAACGAAACGGTGTAGTTACAACGCTCACCGTCAGGATTCCCAAGTCGTAGCAAATGCCAGCCACCACGGGCGCGGCTCCGGTCCCTGTTCCACCTCCCATACCCGCAGTAATGAAGACCATGTGTGCATCTTCAATGCATGATTGAATGGCATCTTTGGACTCTTCGGCTGCGAGACGCCCAGCGTCGGGGTTCGCTCCACAGCCTAGATGCAGACAGAGACAGGTGTTGAGATTGATGAGCGACTTTTACAATGAAAAAGTAACAATATTCTCACCCAAGCCGGATGTTAGGTGGGTTCCAATTTGAAGACGGGTGGGAGAGAGAGATTTAGAAAGATGTTGTGCATCAGTATTAAGCGCTAGAAATGTAACCCCTATTTAGAAGAGATGTGGCACACAATGCATGTGAGAGTGTGCCTTTGAAAGAAAAATGCAAGCATACGATGCACATAAAGTAATTGCGTTATAGCTCACCTGCAAGGCCACTCGACACCATATTGTTCACTGCATTTGTCCCTGCCCCACCCACTCCAATGACGACAATTTTCGGCGCAAATTCGTGTAAATGCATGTGCGCCCACGGATTAGAGTCAGCGGTATTGGCATTGTTAGGCTTATCAGCTACTGTTTGGTTGACATCTGTCTTTTCTTGAGATCTCGATATCGTGTTAGTATCAGTATTGGGTGGCGCAGTATTAGATTCACTGACAGTGGGTGATTTAGGCTCAGGGATCGAGCCAACAGATTTGTCGGAAGGATAGATGTCGGATACCACAACGGTCGAACCATTGTCCTTCTGTTTTGTATTGGAATTGATATCGTCATGTTTCTCACTGATTTGATAACTATTCGCATTAGGGATATTAGTATCATCAGGGATAGAGTGCTTTCTCCACTTGAACGCACCGATTGCGCGCGGTCGAAACTGGTCTGATTGATATCGTTGCTGTTGCAAGTTGAGTGCCACGTTCTGGATTGGACTCTGTTGTACGAGTACGTATCGCTTCGATAAAGGTTGCTTACTCAGTGATGATTGCAATAGTTGAGATGTGCGTGGTGCGCGCCATTGTCGGCGTACTAGGGCAATTGGTATAAGCGTCGCCATGGTGCAGCCAGGTGCGCAGGTGCCGTTGTCGGTGGTGGTGTGTGTGTTAGTACGAGTTTAAGTGTAGTTATGAAACAGGCCCAAAGGGTCAAACAATTTGTGTCACACAACCTTATGTAGTAAATAATAATTAAATCAAATGAATACCATATCGACCCCCAATGATTTATACATCATTGGAAAGAGCGTTAACTGACGGTCATTTCCANCATCTGCAGAATAGAAATCACCCTCATAACCATCGCGGAGGACGGGTGGAATATTGTCCAAGATTCCTGATTTGGAAGAGGAAACAGTGAGTTAAACAAAGTCAAAAACTCAGAATGTGAGTGACATTCCCATTGGGGCTCAGATCCAAACGAACGAGACGGAACATCAGTCAGCGCATTATCAACTCCCGCAATGTGTAGTGGGATGAGCGGTGATGTTTGCGTAAGCTGCAGCCGCAATGCGAGAGCTCGAATTAGTTGCATAGCCACTTTGGAGTGTTTAGCAGCGAGCCGTTGTACCCAGTGGACTGTGGGACTGTTGTCACTGAACAGTGCGACATGCACATTTTGGAGGGTTGGGCACACCGCTTCCATGGCTAACCACAACAACAATAGCCCCGCCATTTCCAAATCCGAGTTTGTGAGGCGACCCGTTGGGTTATCTTCTGTAACCATGTCCGCCGTTATTTCGGGTGGCCACTGGATTCGGAAAACCGTTGGGGGAAGTGCCAAATTTTCTCCGATGATGACTCCGCCGGCGCCATAAGCGCTAGCGTCTGTTATTCCGACGTAATCAGGCCAAGCTGCCACGAGATTTTGGCATTTTGTGGGGTTGCCTACTGATTCACGAAGAAATGTTCGACAGTCGGCGATGGCTCTTTGAAGTGGGATGTTTCGATGCAAGAAAACGAACCGTGGTGCAGCGGATAATATTGAATAAAATGGAGATAACAGTCCTCGTCCCGCCGGGATGGTCAGAAATGCATGTTGTAATTTTGCTAACGTGCTTTGGAACTCAGTAAACAAAATGCCGGCACGGCGTGTTCCCAGTCGAAGCCAGCGCTTTAATGTTTCAATTAGCGCATCCCGTTTTTCGGATGAGAGCCAGATAGTTTTAGCAATGCCATCAAACGTCATTCCTAGAATTTCTTTTACGTTTGCCCAGGATGCCTCGCCGCGTACCAATTTTTTGTTTGAAATTGGGTCATCTTCGATCTCTTCTGCGGGAGGAAATACATCATGTATGCCTGTCATGACGGCACTTGCGACATGGTCTAAGTGCTGGAGACTCGTGGGGATGGCGATGCCGATGAAATCGTCAACGTAGACCTCCAGGAGGTAAGTGAGGGCCCCATTATCCGTTAGTGGGAGATTTGTTGTATCGGTACCGTGTGTGTGATCCAGGAATTGATGACGCTTCAACTCTGCGAACGGCAATTCCGCGTATTGTGCCGCCACATCGCGCGCGGTCTCAGATGCAGCGCAGAAAAAGGGTGGTGATTCAATCCATCCCATTTGTAGGGATGTTGGTACCACCAAGGTGACGTCGTTGCCAAATGACGATGGGAGGACATACGTGAAGTTATACTCCTCGCCCTCTTCGCAGTCAAGCCGCCAAAACCCGTCTTTAACATCCCATTTTGCCATAAAAATTTTTGCATCTTCCGGAGCCGAAGCGAAGGCATGAATAATTCGCGCCAGGGAGTGACCCAGCTGTGAGACTGCACCCTTTGGAGCAGTTTTTGTTGTTGTACTGTTTACACTGGGGATGGCTTCAGACGGACTCAGTTGAATGCTGAACGACAGATCCAGGATGGCACGGTATGGTCGCGACTTGTGGGGCACCATAGCTAGTGGCGAGATTTTCAAATTTTTGGGTGGGTTGTCCTTGATATCATTCCATTTTACCAATCGTACTTGCCCGTTCTTTATCTTTTCCTCAACTTCGAGGTCCATCTGGCGCATGGCTTCGGGGACCAGGGCGGAAATATGAGGGCCACGCTCTATTGCTGCTTGCATTTGCTGTCGAGTCCACGGCTTTCCTGTTTTTGTTGGACAGCCTTGCGTTGCATACGTTAGCAATGTTGCCGCCGCAGGGTGGTGCAAGGCGAGCCCCCTTGGGCACATCTGGTTACGGTATTGACGAAGTTCCGGTGCTGCGTCGGGTAGCATGAACTTTCCCTGGTATCTCGTCCACCAGGGAGGCTCAAGTCTCTGTTGGTGTTGCAAAAATAATCGACGCCGTTTATTCTCTTTTCGGAGGGCATCTGTGTTCGCTCCTGTAACGTTGCTTCCATCGATCGATGGTGCTGCAAGCCCAGCGGCTAGTTCAAGTGCATCGGTATTTTTTGACGCCGTTAGGACGTGTCCACCAGTTGGTGGTGATGTTTTAGGCCCAGTGGCTATTGCGAACCCAGCGGTTTCGCTGTCCCCAATGGGACTTTGCCCAGTGGCGTTGTGGTTACAAATGAGTTCACTATCCTGCATTGCGAGCCCAGTGGCACGAACAGGCTCCATAACAGGTGCTGTGTGCACGGCCGTTTGGTTTTTGGGCGTAGTGTTGGTGTCGCTAATCGCTGTTGGCACGGTTGCCATGGGGCGAGTTTGACTGGATTGTTTCGTGCACGTCACTCGTGCGTCCGTTGGGTCAAACATTTTTAAGTGAGCAGGCTTACCTTCACCGCCGTCCAACAGCGGTTCTTTGTTTAAATACCAAGTAGCCGTATTGTCCACACCGTTGTCGGTCTGGTTAGCGGTACTCGACATTGATCGCTGTTGGGCTGCACGATCCTGTCATTCTCCCCGACGCTTACGTTTGCGTCTCTGTTGAGCAGGAGCTCCATTTGCCATGAAATTGGTTATGGCTGGCTGGAGCAGCGCCACGATTGCCGTGGCAAAGTCATCAGGGATTTGATCCGCTTCGACGTGTTTGTGTGTGCACCCTGAGTGAGCGCAACGTCCAAGGATGTAGTTATAACAGGTCGTAGTTTCTCCCGTTGCACTGCCCGGTAGAGTGGGGAGGTCTGCCAAAGTCAGATTTAACGACGTCAATAATTGAAGGAGGCGGATAGACTTAAACCGCGTGACATACGCTGCAAACGCCGCTTTAATTATGGGATGGGTGGTGGCTCGAATTTGGACTGTGGGCCCTTGGTTCGCCGTTGGTGCATTCGACGCCGAATTACCCGAAATTCCGGACATCACGGACGGCGTAGTAGTGTGTACCGTCGGTATCGGAGGTGTGTATCTACTCGACATATCCGCAGGAGTCACATTTTCTCGAGTGGAGCTATTCCATTGAGGTGGGAACGAGGATCGAAAAATTGGAGATTGGTTCCGGACATGCGGTTTCAATTCTGACACCGTACTCTCTGGATACTCAATATCGTCTGGGTGCACCCCTGTAAAATCTTCCAGCGTTAAGGGACATGCGAAGTATGCCCGTCCATCTTCTACTAAAGCCCACATGAGTTGGCGGCAGAACAGAGGAGTAAATGCTTGAGGTTTGTCCGCCACACGGTCCGACAGCATCACTGTTAGCAAGCTACGACAATCCGCATACAACCGGCATTTGGATCCAAACAACGTATGCAACAGAGCACAATATGTGCCCAGGCACTTTGACACTGAGTTATAATCTTCCGGACACACTGTTGGCTCGTTAGTGGTTAACAATGTTTTTGCATCGTCCAAAGACAGGCTTGTTTTTGATGCCCTGCCCTCAATTAGTTCGCGCTGCCGTTGGGCTGCTTTGCTTTCCGAAGAACGCTGACGGCAAATTAGAGGTGAAATGCCCTGTTCCACTGTCGCCAAGTCTGCCGATGAATTTCCTGGATTGAACTTGAGGGAGAGGATGTCCCTGAGAGTGGAATTTGTAATATACAAATTCCTATCAATTGCGACGGGGGGCCGCTGCGCATCCGCCCATCGTGCCATTTTCCGTTTAATATTCGACTTGTGCGTGTCTGCATGCTTTGTTGTTTGAAACAAAGCCCATATCTGTTGAATATCATTAAGCCGGTGTGTGTGTGAGAAACCACGTAACACCGCTAGTTGATATTTGTCGTAGTAGCGGCCGCCTTCCTCGTATGCTGCAGACACGCCCCCTGATGACGCAGCGAGAGCCGTCGTAGTAGGCTGCATGGCTGCCGTGATCCCTTGCGAGAGGCTTGCTGCAAACTGGGCCCACATGTTGGGAGGGGGCACTGGATATACCTGTGGAGGCATACCTTGTGGAAGAGGTGGAAATGGTGTGAGTTGCTGTTGTTGTTGGGGTGGTGCTGTTGTAGGCGGCCCCGGTGTCGACGGGACTTGGTTATTTATTCCCAGCAGAACGCGCAGTCTACGCTGGAGCCATTTGTTAAACACCTCATCGGTAGATATGGCCGCTTCAAACGCAAACGCCATGACACTCGTATGAGCTTGGGTATCATGGTGCGTAGCCATAATGCACCAATCGAGGAGAAATTGACAGTCTTGAATTGTGACCGGCGACCCATCTGCAGTGGCATACGCAGCGACATGTTGATGTAGTTGGAACGGAGTACGCTGCCCTCCCGCGCAATATGCCACAAACGTGGATGGAATGACGATGATCCGGGGCAGAGTCACATTTTGTTCCCCCGTCCGGTCTTGTGGTTGATAGAAATACTTTTCTTTGCTGGGGTCGGCATAAAATTGCTCCAATGGTCCTACATCCATTACTAGTTTTTTCGTAATCCATTTCCACGGTTGCTCCGGTGCCATTTGTACTGGGGTAGGAGATGCCCACTCTGTTTTATCCCCGACAAACGCAATGTCTTTTCCTCGATAGTGGTCATCGCCTCGTGGGAGGGAAAATGTTCCAATTGTGTGGAGAAGATGGATGTATGGTGATGCAGGGCGCATATATCCGAAGACTACGAGGTCGGTACGCTGTAAGACTTCGGAACGAAAGGCACGAATGGCCGCCGCGTCCCCGGCTGACTGTCGTTGCCACGCCAGCTCTGCAGCCAATAGGCCGTCTGGAGACTCCGCAATTAATCTCTGGGCTGCCTGAGTTAACGCCGAGACATTTTGTTGCACCCCAGCGGGAACGGTTGTTTGTTGTTGGACGGGGTGTTGAACGAGTCCGCTGCCCTCCCCTCCTCCTATGGGGTTTGCGTGGGTTGACGGGGGTGTTGTCGTTGCCGCTGGAGTGACATCTTGCACGCTATCCTCCTCATCGTCCTCGGATTCTTCCTCGCTGTGACTATTATCCACCTGGTCTTCATTTTGATTTTGATGAGAGAGGAGATTTCCTTCGTCGTTGTCCTCGAGGTCGCGTTCAAACATAACTCGCTGATTTCGTTGGCCCCGACCGCGGTCGTCGGGTCGTTCAGTTCGTAGCCCCTGATTCTGTCTACCACTTGGGGACAGGGCACTTTGGGGTCGGCCCCCCAGAATTCCTTGAGCGTTTCGTCGGGGTCGTTCCAAAGGCTGGCCGAAGGCATCTTCATTCGGTTCGGTAACGTCATCATCCAGGTGATGGCGGAGGTAATTCATTTTTGCTTATCGCTATACTATGCTACTATCACTACTACCTCTGGTCGGCTACCTGCCGCTGTTGGCCATGGTCGTCGGCCACTACCTGAACCGAATGCTCGATGGCAGCGACTGTCTTCCCGGCTCGTCTGTCCATCACCACAATCTAATTCTAATCAAATAGGTATCACCAATCACCCCCACCCCTCCACTCACTCCACCCTCACACCAGCACATCAGGATGAGTGATGTCATTGCAAATCCAGACGACATGAACCCCAACGAGCGAGAGCAGTGGCTTCGAAATCGAGGTGTGCAAATCGAAACTCCGCATGATCGCCAGCAAGCAGATCTTATCTTAGCGCAAGTAGGCGATACTCGGCCGCATAGTATTGTCGAACAAGTCAAGCGTCTCACCTTTGATAACGGTTATGACATGGGCGGGGGTATTGAAGGTATAAAATTTGTCTACATTCCCCACGATACGTCCATTAATATATCCACGCTCACTCTTCCAAATCGACTCGTGGAGGCTCTTGGTCCTAGTGGAGATATTATTCCAACTTATGTCAAGTCCTATTTCGCAGATGGAAAATCTATTGACGGAGCATTGTTACAGGATCAAGTACAGAAACAAAACCTGATTGGTGGAGACCTTGACAAATTTGCATCGACCGCAGCGGCTGAAACGGGAGGGAAAACCTTGGCAGCTTCCAAACTGACGTCTTCAGTGCTCGCGAACGCCACTGCGTCTGGCTCGGTCGAAACGTTTCCTCTAGTGAGACCGTCTTCTACAAATCGCAATCAAGGGGTATATATTTACTTGGATGAAGTTGGCCTCTTGAAACATTTACCAAACAATATTCGTGCATCATCGCTAGCTGAGAAGTGTGGATATCACCCATCACCAAACTTCTACGGCGATGTCTTTGTAGGGCGAGTTTCATCTAAACCCATTTTGCACAATATTGACATTTTACGAGAAGATATATTAGACACGACAAAAGAGTGGATGGTGCGAGCACCCCATGAAAACGTTGCATGGCAACAAACCTTGAATGAAATTACTGGTAGGACGGGAGAAAGTCAGCCCAGCCATGCAGGAACTGAAGGCGTGGCAGTTCATGTTCAAGACAAAACTTGTCCTTATTCATGGACGCAGAGTGAAGAAGAAATAGAGATCACCTTATCCTTAAAAACGAAAGCAGACGAGGGAGTAAAAGTGGTTAAAACTTCGATACAGGTTAACTTCCAACCGCGGCAGATAATTGTGAAATGTAACGGCCAATCATTGTTAGAAGTGCAACTATATTCCAGACTGGATGTCGATGGATGTACATGGACACTTGACAAAGACAATCTTGTTATTACTGGAGAGAAAGCATCGGGGGAGATTTGGCCCCGATTGGAGTTAAGCGGTGACGCTGGAAAATGATTCGTTACACGATGATATGTAGTGCACTGGATTTAGTTTTTGCTGTATGAGAGAATTGGGTAGGAATGACCCTTATCGTTTTGAATTAGCAAATCAATGGTCTTAAGAATCACCCACTAAGGCTCGACGTTTTCCTTTTACAACAACGTCGCTATTACTCAGATGCGAAAGTATGCGATCGATTTTCTCTGATGCACGCACTCCTTCTTCTTCCTCCAATGACCTACTCGAAAATTAAGTTTCATGATAGAAAGTGGGTAGAGAATAATATTTCGGAAAGAAAAATGAAACATTACAAGAACAAGTTGAGTCTTACCTTTCCCCTGGTCGTCGATTATCAATGACACGCCTTTGCTTCCGTTTCTTCTTTTCTTGGATGTAGTGCAATGATTCATCATTATCACTACCATCATGATCGTCGGCAAACTTCCATGCGTACCCTGTGGAAGGATCATAGCGCGCGCAAACACTCAATGCATCGCACGCATCGGACAGTCCCTCCAGAGTTCTTGCTACGTGAGCTTTCATGAGACCTCGGACTGTAGGGCTTTTATAGATGACTCCTTCTAAAATGTAATATATTCCCAAGACCCTAGTCTGATTTTGTGATGCTCTATGAACATGTCGGATAGTAAATAAGGCGGATAATTGCTGAGGTGTCAAGCCTTCTATATTCGGTACTGGAAGCAATTCGTACTGCTCTCCCGTCAATCTTGAAAGAGCCAGCCGATACTCCTCCTCCCCATCCTCGAGTGACAATGGCCCTGGACGATTCCCCACTCCCCACGCCATGAGTGTGCCGATACTGACCCCCTGCATATTGAGAACTTCATTCGAGGTCTTGGCGTGAGTTCGGAAAGGATTCAGCGGATGGAGGAAATAGTCTATAGCGTTAATACGGGTCAGTCCGAAACGAGCCAGAAACACAGGGTCGACAAATGAAGCTGTCTCTGACATGTCTTGGGACTTGACGAGAGTCAATGCGGAGGAGGAGGAGAAGACGATTATGAATGAATAGCGATTAGCTCAAGAGGTTATTTCTAGTAGTTGTTTTTGGCCGGATGGGACGGGATGGCGGGACAACGACTCGGCGCGCCAAATCGTAATTCAGAGAGTCGAAAGTCGTCATCCTGATGCTTCATATTTTATGTTTTACTGAGCCAATGATTCTGATTGAAAATCATCGGCAGTAACACTAGGAAGTCCAGTTATAGTTACGAAAGGGCCTGGACTGATCGGTCCGAAGTGCTGCATAGGATAAACAACCCAACTAGCAGTGCCGAAGATGTATTTTGCTTCCAGGGGACCCCAGACACGTGAATCAACAGATCTGTATCCGTTGTCACCCGCAACAAAAAACTGATCATTTGCAAGAGCATTGGAATCTAGCTTGGACGGCGAACTTCGAATTTGTATCGCAGGCCCTTGTCTATTCCAGCTCTCGTCTGGGAAAATATCTGGTCGTGAATACTCCCCTGTTTTATCTAATCGATATGTGCAATCTCTGTTGGTATCGAAATCATCACATCGAAGCACGACAAATGGGTTGGACCTATACACCCCGACTGAATCTCCAGGAACACCTACCACTCGCTTCAAAAAATGTTTGCCCTTCGTCGAGACAATGGATACAATATCACTATTGGCTTGCGATGATGCGGAGGCTGCAGCTGCAGCAGCTTCACGCCCTATTTTGGAATTTGCAATGGCAACATCCAACTCCGGTGGAGGATTGAAGAAAACCACGTCATTAGCTTTTGGCTTGGTGAAAATAGAGCGCGTCACAAGTATTACATCTCCAGGCATTAATGCCGGTTCCATGCTCTCGCTTGGTACAACCACCACCCGAAGAAAAGCCGCAAGTATCGATGCAACCACCAAATATGTGCCCGCGAGCATTATTGTTCCCAAGGCTGTCCCAGCCTCGTACGTAGCCTTTGATAGCCACAGTGGGACCTGAGACACTGGTAAGGAAATAGGCCAATCCGATCGTTCTAGATGTGTGCGGAGTGGGTATGCTGGCTTAAGGGTGGCAACACGTTCGCTGAGCACTTCTTGTTCGCTCGAATCGTCTCCACCTCCTTCCTCAATAATGTCACAAATGACATACTCGACACCGGCATACAGTCCAATTTGTGCCAGACTCTGCCGCTTGTCTAAATTACTACACAATGGTACAACTACATCGCCTACATCCATGGTTGATCCAACATTCCGGGCACGTGTTCCGAATCCCTCGGAAGCGGCAGTGCGTAAATCTGATGCCCACTTGGAAAGTTTTGAGTTTCGTCGTTGTTCATTGTCCAGCGGAGAGTTCGTTCCGAAACCCTCCTCCTTCATTTCATATTTCAGCGTCGATCGACTCTTGTTCTCGTGTGGAAGCATATCAGATGATGTTGTGATTGTGATGGATGAAACAAATATTCTTCTCGGCGGCGGAGAAAATGATGCACATTTTTTGCACAGTATCAAGATGGCGATGGCAACATGACGCAATATCAGTGCGCGCCATCGAGTTGGTGTTCGTTCATGATCCATTACGGACCGTGAGAATGTTGCCGACGGTGCCAACACCATCGATGGAGCGTTACTTTCGAAAGACGAGGTGGAAGTTATCTGCGATCTGCTCGACCTAATAATACATCCGGAACTAGGATGATGTGATGTTGGGCTGTGATTATGGAATTCGCCTTTCTTTGCTTACCACTGGAGCCGTTTTGGCGGGAACTGACCTATCGAGTTCAACCATAATATTGTTGTTCACATCCTTCTAACAACGCCGCCGTTCCGTTACTACGACACATCATCATGGTGGCGATTTCGTTTTGCTCTCATTTATTGATCGTGATCGTGGTACCAACTATCATCTCATTAAAAGGGCTTCGCAATGATGCGTCCGCTCATCGGAGAAAGCACATCCTATTAGCGTCGTCATTAAAATCCGCAGCCGCCTCCCCGCAGCGACGACGAGGAACAACAATACCATATGATCATCACTTCACGCCACATGTTCATAGTCGCACATATATACGCCAATTTAGTGATACTGCACATGATTCGTTCAGAGTTCCACAGCGGAAGCCAGTCGAGATGGCACTGCTAAGTACTACTACGATAAGTGGTGGTGACGGCGATGCCGATGTCACCAACGATGATGGTAAATTGAACCATCGGGGAATTTCCCTTTGCCTCTTCCTTACCTATCTCACTGTCATGGGGGCCAAGTGTGCGCTACCATCTACTCTGACGATGCTCGTTGCGCCGAGTTCCGGCCTTGCTCATAAAAACATGATTCTTACGCGGCAAGATGTAATGTCACGTCTGATCGCATTGTCGACTGTATCAATCGCTGCGGGAAAACTACTCCTAGGACCAGTTATCGATTCGCTGGGTGGGGTTCTGTCGCTTCAGATTGCCTTATCGACAATTTGCATGTGCCTATCGTCTATCGGCTTCGGAGCTCGGACGTGCCCTACACTCACATCCTTTGCTATGTATTGGATTGTTGTTGATTTTGCATTCAGTTCATGTTGGGCAGCATGCGTAAAAACAATTCGAGACTATACGCCACAAGCTAGATGGTCTGGTGAGATTGGAAGATTGGCAATCGCTGCACGGTCTGGAAATGCTCTTAGTTTCGCATTTTTCGGCCTTTTGCTGCAATGGGCAAAAGCAAGCGAACCAACCACTCCACCGCTTGGAACGTTGGATACGTCATGGCGATGGGTGTTCCGAGTGGCTGGTGTTGTACAACTCATACCTTTACTTGCGCTATCATACTTTGTTAAAGATGGGGTCGGAAATTCAGATCGCATCGTGAAGGACAGCAAACAAGTCAAGGGCATTCCACAATCCACATTGAAACAGTCCATTGCAATTCTCTGTAACCAAGCCCGCACGCCTGAGTTCTGGCTTCATCTTGTGTCTCGTTCGTTACTCATGGTTCTTGTATCCTTCCTTCTGTTTATTCCATCGTTCATGTCTGAATGCTACAATATGTCACATGCATCATCTGCTAGAGTTGGAAGCATCTTTGCACTTGGATGCCTTCTTTCAGTATCCACTCTAGCAGAAAGAACATATCCAAACACGCAATCGATTTCCTCATCAAGCCAAAAATCATTCTCCATGCTAGGCTTTTTATCGATTGCATCACTTTGCTCTCTTTTTCAGATTGCCTTCCTGCAAGATTTTATTGATCTCACTCCGGTTCTCGGATCCTTAATCATGTTCGTGTTTGGATTTAGCCTCGGTAAGTGAATTGTTGCATTGAGTGAGCAGTATTCGTATTGATGCTCAACTATTCCCCCGTTTCGTAGCTATTCCATTTTACCTCCCAGCTACAATGTTTGCCTTAAAACGCGGTGGGAATGAAGGCTCGGCCACTGTCGCGGATGCGTTCGATGTTTGTGGATTCGGATTGTTGGCTCTGTTCAATGGGTACGTGGCTCGTGTGCTGGATGCAAAGTCGAAACGTGCGTGGTTGCCAGTATTTTGCTGGATGCTTGGAGGATCAATTGCAGCAATGGTATCACTGTCTGGAGCTGTGTGGTTGGAGGGCAGAAGAGAGGATGAGAGAGCGGGCACGAAATAGGTCTCATTCCGTTACAATCACTGCATACATCGCCATATAGTAATAAGTGAAAAGGAAGTACTATTATTATTATTATTTTAATAAATCTATAGGACGTATGATTATTTTTTAATAAAGCAATAGAACCTAAGAATTATTATGGCGCGAGTTGGACAGGGGAATCCAAGGCTGAGGCATTGTCCACAGGTAGCAAAATTGTTTCATTGTATCTTAGTTTCTTTGCTTTTCAAGCCTCGAAAACAATGATTTTGATTCGAGTCTCACAGAAAATGGCCACTGGAAGATATCGTAGTGGCCAAACAAAAAGTATCATACTCCTGGCATCTTTCCCCCCAATCACTTCCACGTGGGCATATCTTTTCTGTCATCTCACTTCTGACGCCAATATTTCATACCTTCAGATGCTGTTCTGCTTCATTTCAAATTCAAAACTATTAATGTGCTAGGCAAGATATGATAGACAAAGAATTTTCCATTTGGGTGAAAAACTCGTTGCGCCTTTGATC
>JALLBB010000109.1:0-23389 GCA_036939735.1 Discostella stelligera | reverse complement strand
AGTCGCGTGTCGCCGACATACCGGCGACATGTCGCCGACATTTCCAACGAAGCCATTTTTTGGCTGGTGGGCCCATTGCATGTGGTGGTGGTCGGTTATACGCCCTGAAATTATATCGTCGGTTGGTTTCATTGGGTAGATGTGTGCGGGGTTCATTGCTGGTGGTGTGGGACTATGGCGAGTGGGTGGAGCCAATTTTATTGGAAATGTTGGGCTTGAATGGTTCCGCAAAGTATTACCTGTGTGATGTTTGAAAGGCGGCGGTTGGCAAGGAGACGCCTCTTGCTGTGTTCATGCAGAGTGTTATCGGTCCTTCTTACTTTGCGGATGACATGCCTTCCGACAAGTATTATGTTGTTCATGAGTATGATTCTTCCACTTGGCGGCGTGATGCTGAGTATACTCCCATGAGTTCGGACACAATGGTTGGTGGGGTTGAATATCATATGCTGGCTCGAGGGGGTTTGTATGCCGATTTTGGTGGTGTGGATAGGCGGCTGCAGGTTTTCCTCCATAATCTTCATTGGGGGTTTATGCATCAATCGAAGTATATGGGGATGCACGGTAGTGCTCGGTTTCCTATGGATCTTCTGGCATTGTTCAGTATTATGGTTGGGCGCTGTGTTGTGGGTACTAAGCCACTTCGGTTGCTGAAGTGTTGTTCTTGGCAGCTTGGCGATGCGCATGCATGTACTGTGAGGCAGAATGCAGATCTTAAGTTTCGGTTCCTCTCTCCTCTATCGTATGCTCCTGTATACCAGCAGCATGGAGGTGTGGTGCCTGAGGAGGTTGTGAGTTCCATTTGTTTTGGAGTCACTTCCGATTGTGTTATTGCTGCTCCTTTGGCGAGTGTGAGTGCCGAGGAGATAGAGTAGGGCGCTGGTGGGTTCATTGTGTCCCCTTGATGTAGTCGTATGCGTTGTTTAGGATTTGGAAGTGTGTCTTGGCAAGTTCTTTAGAGATTCCGAGCGACTCATTGTATTTGTCTGGGTGATAAATTAGTGATAATGTTCTGAATCGTCGTTTGATGTCTGTGTTTGTGGCATTATTTCCGAGGCCAAGTGCTCGTAGGGAGTCAATTCGTGTGTGCCCTACATTTTGTACATTGTAATCCGTTCTTTCGTGGTTTGTTGTTGGTTCCAGAGTGTTCCTCTCTTGGTGATTTTGTGTGCCAGTATTTGTGTTGTTTTGTCTTTGTTGGTTGTTTTGTTGGTTGTTTCGGTTCTCGTTTCGTTGTTGTGAGCGTGTGTTGTTAGGATTTTCGTCAGTTGTTCTCATTATTTGTCTTTGTGGTCGGGTTGGTTTAGGTCGCGGTGGGATGGGAGAATTGGGATGAGTGAGTTTGTAAATGTGCCATTCCCAAAGCTGTTTGTCCAATGCGATATTGAGCCAGTTGCTGAGTTTTTTGTCCGGGTTTTGTCGCGTTCTGGTTGTTCTCTCGCCTGTGGATTTGCATTTGGTGCTGATTGTTTCTGTTGTTTCTGCTGGTAGTAGTGTGTTGAGGCTTCTAACCATCGCCTTTTAGTTGGTGGATAAGACTCCAGATTTTGGTCGAGGTCTTTTTATCCACGCTGTCATGAGCAGCGTTGGTGGATGTAGGTCGGGCGAGCGTGCGGTTTTTCCGAGGTACGTCATGGTTCTTGCGTTTAGAATTGCTTCAGCGTCCGGTATGTCATGGAATATTTTTCGGATTTGCTCGTTGCTGATATGGTCGTCAATTACTTCTTACATCTTGATGCCGAATGCCGAGGATGTTTCTAATTGCTTGGTGCCAGAATACATTTAGTTTGTCGATTTGTGATTGGCATAAGGCCCATGTCTCGCATCCCCACAGGAGTAGGTTTGCTGGGATTAATAGGAAGATTCGTTTCTTTGCATGTAGGTCGGCGTATGGGTTCCTCCAGAAATGCAGCAGGGCTCCCATAGCTTGGATGGCCTTTGCTATTTGGTTGTTGATGTCCATGTCGTCGATGAGATCAAATGAGATGAAAGATCCAAGGTATTTGAAATGGGCTGTGAAGTCGAAAAATGAGGTTTCGTCCATGTGGGCTCTGTTGGTGTTTGGTGACTGCCAGTATAGTTCTTCTCGTTGGTGTTGGGACATGGTGTAGAAGGTGAGAGGTTTTTTGTTTGCTTTCGTTTTTGCAATGTAGTTTAGTGTGTGTTGGTTTGTTGGTTCGTTGTTGTCATCTCGCGTGTCTAGGGTCGGGTTGGTTGGTGTGTTTCGGCAGTGTGTAGTTCGCTGGGGTAGGCAGATGGTTGTGGTGTTGGTGGTTGGGGCATTGGGGATTGGTGTTTGGTCTACCGGTTGTCTGGAGTAGAAGTTTGGGGATGGGATCCACAGGGCTTCGGTTTTTGATTTTGTGTTGGTTGCGTTTCCACAGTGCATTTCCAGGCCTAGGCTTGAGAAGATTTCTTGGATGATTTTTGTCCCTTTTATTGCGTCTGATCTGCTGTTGAATGGGAATGCTGTGTCGTCGAGGAACATTATTTGAATTAGTGTTGTTGTTGTTCCTGTTTTGTTCGCTGGGTTGATGTGTCCAGTGAGTTGTCCCTTCTGTGTTTCTGATAGTGGTGTGTACTCTGCTTCTATTGTTGGTAAGTCGGCTGCCGTCCATTTGTGTTCTAGTATTTCTGCAAAGGCGGTCATGATGAATAAGAATATTACCGGTGAGAGGTTGTCCCCCTGTCTCACACCTACTGTTTGTTGGATTTCCGTTTTTTCTTTCCCAATTTTCAGTGTTACTCTGAGGTCTGAGTATAGGTTTTGTATGGTTTGGCTGAATTTTGGCGGTGCTCCGTATTTCTCTAGTATTTCTGCAATGAGTGTGTGGTCTGATGTGTCAAATGCTTTGACTAGATCGGCAAAGACAACGTAAGTCTCTAGGTTGTGTTGTCTGCGTAAGTGTAGGAGCGTTTTCAGGGTGAAGTTGCAGTCTTGGCAGCCTGATTTCGGTGTGGCTCCAAATTGGTATTTGGATCCGTGTTTGTCAAGGAGAGTGTAGAGTCTGGCGGTGAGGATTCGACTGAAGATTTTTGAGGCAACATCCATCAGGTTTACGATTCTGTACTGGTTTGGGTCGGTTGGGTTTTTGACTTTGGCGACGGGTATTCCTTGTCCTACCTGCCATTCAGGGAATGTGGTTCTCTCGTTCCAGAAGGAGTTGATGAATTCGAAGACTTGTTGTCGATTTTTGTTGTTCATTGCTTTGAAGGCTTCTGCTGGGATCTCGTTTGCTCCCGGTGATTTATTGTTCTTTAGTCCCTTCAGTGCTTTTGTGAATTCTCTCCAGGTGAGTGGTTTGTCAAGATCGGTTTCTATCTCTCGTTGTTTGATTGGATCGAGTGCGTGGGGGGCGACTGGTTTTTTGTTATTGAAGAGTTTCTCGCAGTGTGTTCGCATGATGTTCATGTTTTCTTTGTTGTTGCTTGCTTTCTTTCCATCAGTTGTTGTGAGTGACATGGTGGATGGTCTCTTGTAGGTGACCTCGTTTCCGAGTTGGCAGTCCCTGATAGCGTCCCACATGTCTTTGGTGTTTTCGCCGGTGAGTGTGCTGATTTTTTCTGCAATGTTTGACATGTATTTTGATTTTGCTTCACTGATTGCAATGTCTCGGAGTTTGTATGCCAGTTTTATTTCCTGTTTTGTGCGTTGAGGGTTGGTGTTTGATGGGTCTCTTTTCTCTGCTTGTAGTTTTGCGATGTTGTCGATGAGTGGTTGGAGTGTGTTTTTGCTCATGTCGAACCATGCTTTCTTGGGTTTCTCTTGTTGTGTGGCTGTTTCCTTTGCTGTTTTGTTGACTGCGTCAAAGAAATCTGTGTATCCTTTGTTTGTTTCAGTGTCGATGTGTGCGGTTGAAGTCCAGAGGTTGTGGTTGAACTCTCTGTTTGCGTTTTCGTCGTAGAGTATTTTTGTCCAGTCTGCTCTTGGTTGCGTTGGTCTTGCGTTATGTTTGTGCGCGATGCAGTTGATGTTGATGGTAATCTGGCTTGCTGAGTGGTCTGTGTGGTCTATTCCTTGTTTGATGGTGCCGCAGTCTTTTACTCGTTTGAATAGGGAGTTTGATGTGCTGAAGACATCTAGCATGTGGTGGGTGGTTGAATTTGGATTGAAGCTCTCCCAGGTTGCGTAGTTTTGTTTTTGGAAGTATGAGTTGGCTACTTTCATTTTCAGCGTGCAGAGGTGTTGGAGAAACCGGTGCCCCTTGATGTTTCTACGTGTGTCGAGTCCGTGTGGTCCAATGGTGCTTTTGAGTGTGTCATCTATGTTAGAGTTGGTTCCTATGTTGCAGTTGATGTCGTGTCCGAAGAGGAGGGCCGCGTCGTCTGGGATGTTTGCGAGGAGTGTTTGTGTGATCCCATTGAACTTGAGGTGTTCCGCAGTGTCCACTGGGTGGTATATGGAGCAGAGGACGATTTTGAGGGCGCCTTTGATTTTTTTTCCATGGCTGTCTCGTTTATCGAACTGTAGGTAAATGCCCAAGAATCTCCCTTCGTGTGGGTGGTTTGCCGGTAGGGTTATTTTATGGTTCTTTGCTCGTTTGTGTGCTGCGTCCATTGTTGGGTTCAGTATGATGCAGACTCCTCCCATGATGTGGCCTCTGTCGTTTGTTTTTGTTGTGTTGCCTTGTAGGATGACTTTATGGTCATTGATGTAGAATTCGTCGGATCCGAGTCTCCATGTTTCTTGGATGCAGACTGCGTCCCAGTTGTGCAGTTGCATTTGGTGTATCATTGAGCGGAGTTTGGTGTCGTCTCCAATAGGTAGGCCTCTGGCATTCTGTGTTATGATGGTGATGTTGTTGGTGAAACTTCGTGGGTGTTTGTGGGTTCTTATTTTGTTGTGTTGTTTCTTCTGTTTGTTTTCCCTGTGTTTTGTTATTTGGGTGTGTGGCGGTGTGGCGGTGTGTGGGTAGTGGTTGGTAGTGTTGATGTGGTGGTAGTCCTCCTCCTGGTGGTGCGTGGGGGGAAAGTTTGGTGTGTCCTGGGAGTGCGAGTCGAAGTAGTTGGTGCTGTTTTCGTAGTAATGGTCGTTCTCTAGGTCCGTGTAGTGGTCCGTGTTATCCTCTTCCTGGTTTGTGTCGGAGTTCGTGTGGTCGGTCTCTGGTTCTTCGCTCGTAGAGTGGTGATTTGTGTGAGGACGGGCCAGTGGGTGATGGTCTTCGTTGTTTCTAGCCGGTATGGCGTTAATGCTTCCTTTATCGCTCCAGAGCTTTGGCGGTGATCCGGTTGGTTTGTTTGGGGGTGGTAGTGTTGGCGGAAGTATGTGGTATGGGTATCTGTTGAGGAGGTTGGTCCAGTTGGTTCCTGGTAGGTCGGTGCAGTTGGCGTTTGGTTGGTAGCGGTTCAAGAGGTTGGTCCAGTTGGTTGGTGTTTCCCGGATGTTGGTGGTGGTGGGTGGGTTAGGTCGGTTAGTTGTGTGTGGTTGTGGGGTCGGTTGGAAGTCGGAGATGTCCATGTGGTGTGCTTGTAGTGTTTTTAGGGCTTTTGCGTTGGTGTTGTGGAGTGTGAGATGGGTCGGGTGGGTGAGGTTGTTCGCGCGATGCATCAGTTTGTGGAGTGAATTGGTGTTGTTCTGGCACGTGGGTTTGGCAAGTGGGGTGGGGTCCTCCGTGAGCTGTATGATGTCGTCTGCATGCTGGCATAGGTCATGGAAGGAGTTGATGGCGTTTGTTAGTGTTTGTTCGGCGTCGAGGAAGAGTGAGTTGATGTGGGAGTGTGGGTGTGGGTCTGGTGTTGATGTGGTCGGAGTTATTTGAGGTTCTGTTGGTCGAGGTTTGCCGCACGGTGTTTCTGATGGTTTTAAGCAGTGTGTTATTGGGTTGGTTGCTCGCTGTGGTGTTTCTCCTGGTGGTTGGGTATGTGGAACTGGAGGTGATTGGGATGGGGTTGTTGGTGATGTGATCCGTGCGTGCGTGGCGTCAAATCGGTTGGATAGAGCGTTAATGTCGATTATAAGTTTTTCGATTGCAATATAATTGTTGTGGGTGTCCTTGTCCGTGGTCGCTCGTAGAAGAATGTTGTTGGTTTTTATGTGGATGCGTGCCATGGCCGTGCGCATGCGGTGTGGTAGTGTGGTCGGCTCCTGGTTTGTCGGCGGTTTGGGTGCGGCCGTGGCGTGTGATTCCTGGCGTCGCAATATTCTCTTTCGGTATCGTCTGGTGGATGACGGTCCCCGTCCGGTGGCAAACGGTATGTGTTGTTTGTTGGGGTGGGGTTTGGTGGCTGTTGTTGTCCATGATTGGAGTGGGAGAGGCAGGTGCCGGTGTGTGTGATGCTGCAGTGGTGGTGTAGTCAGTGGTTCATGGCTAATGGCGGCGTTTTCATCATGGTTTTTGTCATGGTTGGCATGGTTCGATGGAGGGAGATCGTTCGCCGATGGCTCGTATGTGGTTCTCTATGTTGTCTGTTGTAGGTAGGTAGGTGCTGGTAGGTAGACTGGTACGTATTATCTACGTATGAAGTATCTGGAGCGAGGCGTTCATTCACCACGCACAACCACGAGTCGGTCGAGACAACAAGGATTACATTTTTATCATCGTGTGAAAAAAGAGATGAACGCTCCTCTACTCGCCGCCCTCATCCTAATCCTCCTCCCTAATATTGTCACTCCATCATGGCCATGGTACCGCAGCAGCAACAGCAGCAGAAGCAACAACTTCTTCCGAGGGGGAGCCGCATTCGCTCTTCCTGTACGAGTAGGAGTAGTAGCTTCCGCTTGGTCGCAGCATCATCAGCTGACGACGATGATGCAGGGGCAAGCCAAGCAGCAGCAGCAATCGGGTGCTGGCCTGGCCATGAGTAGTCTGAATAATAATAAAAATATGAACTCGAAATGGAGAAGGAGCAATAACAACAGTCCATGGTCTGGCCATCAACAACGACGACGACAACAAGATCGACGAATCATCTGGATGATGGATGATGATGGTGATGACGATGATCTGGATTTCAGTGATGATGAAAATTATTATTTCAACAATGGCAACTACTATTACCAATCGCCTCAAAATCGCCAAATTAAGAATAATGACATTGTGAGATCATCATCAGATTTCAATCATGAGAATAGTAACTATGATCAGTTTGATCTTCAGCAGCGCCAATACAGGCAGTCGACATTTCGACGAGATCCATGGTGGCCTCAACAGAAACAACCGTCCCAACAGCAATGGCAGCGACAGCAGCAACGACAACAGATGCGACTGAGCAATGGACAGGAAATGAAAATGAGGAGGAGGCAACAGGATGGCAGTACTAGATCTCAGAGAAATACAAGTGCTGCGTCCAATAATGACGATTGGGGTGGTTTGGGCGGCACTAATGACATGCAAGACTCTTTGGCTTACGACGAGGATTATAATTTGCCACCATCATCCACGACCTCTGCCTCCTACTCTACATCGCCATCGTCATCCAACATCAGCCTTGGAAGAGGAAAGGGACAACGAAGAGGAGCTGGCCGAACAAGCCAAGGAGGAAACAACAACTATGTCGATTTTGGTAGCAGCAGCGGTAGTAGTAGAGGTGGAAAGAAAAATCAGTACAACTATACGGAAGATTTCCGTCGCGGTGGTGGTTCCACCTCCATGTCATCGTCGTTTCTATCAACACCTCCTTCGTGGTCATTCGAACGTGCCTATGTTCCCAATCCCTTTTCATTTCGTCGAGGGGGATTGTCTTCGTCGTCGTCTTCGTCGTCGTCGTCGAATATTGTCGTGGGAGAGGAGTACACCACCAATTTTCGACGTGGTTTCAATCCCTACTACAATAACAATATCGATGATGTTGATGATGATGATGATTATAAAAGGGTGAATATGTTCAAGAATAATGATGAATATAATGATAATTCCGAGTGGCCTTCTGAACGACAATGGGAGGAGGAAAGACAACGTGAGACCAATAAAAAGAAGAAGGAGAATAACAATGGCAACAACAGCTTTCGCTTTTATCCACGACCACCCATTCCACCAACTACGCAACCACCACCACCACCACCATCATCATCATCATCATCGATGCGACAACTTCCGCAACAGCAGCAACAGTATCGTGGGAGCGATGATGAATATTACTATGATAGTAATGAGCCGCCGGGAAAGTCGACTTGGGGCTCCTTTGGTGTGGGTCCTACCGGCATTTATGACCAGCAACAACAACGGCAGCAGCAACAGCCGCAGAATAGAAATTATAGCCTCGACGACAATACATCTGGTCAGCGACAGCCTCCGATTGTTGGGGCTGGGAATAACAATCAATACAATCAACAGTCACAACCGCAGCAGTATTCTAAGAATATTCCCCCTCGATCGAAAAGGAATATTGGTACTACCGACTCATCAAGAAACGTTGCACCAAATTTTGGGAATGGTGGAATAAAACGAATGATAAATAAATTATTCGAACCATATTCTGTATTTGGAGTTGACAAGATGATGAATCGGGTTGATTCGGATCTGACAAGATCCCTTGAGGACGAAAAAAATAGAATGAAATCCATGTTATCGGACGCTAGGAAATATCTCCTCGCCAATCCTGCAGTTCGCAATGTTTTGGGGTCCGATCTAGAGCTCGGGACACCAATATCGAGAACATCCTCATCCACGATGGTGAATGGTATGACTCGATCTCGTCTTCAATTGGTTATTCCTGTATCGGGTAGTAGCAACAACGGAGAAGTAGTGGGTCGGATACAAATAGTGGCCAATCAAGACGGCATAGAAAACCTAGAATGTGATGTCGGGGGACGTATAATCGATATTCCTTTGGATAGACAGGGGGGACTAGAGGACAGCGTCATCGATGCCAACGTTGGAAAGGGATACATTCAGAAAATGAAAAATTTATATGGGATGGAACCGCTGTAATTAAGTTATCAGTTAACTTGTTCAGTTGCAAATCATTGTACGGACCTGGACCGGTATCATGTCAATTGTCCAACGGTTACATAAGTCATCATGCCCGAGGAATGCACAATGATGGATACAGCCAACGATTCTGCCAATATTTCCTCCGCACACCGGGCATTTGCCCAGGCCAACATGGACATATATGTATCATCCGAATATCGGCATCCATCATTGATGAAATCGATTGTCGTTTGTACTTCGTCATCAGTGTAGGTTGTTGGTTCCCAGACCCGAGAGCACGTCATCGTCGAAGGGTTTGGAGCCGTAACATCCTCGCTCGATCCGAAGTCAGCACATGACTCTTTCTCCAGATTTTTTTCGTAACGAGTCCAACACTTGGCATCTAATTGACAATCGTTACGTCGATCCGTTGTCGTCCGGATATTTTTTCCATCCATTGTGGTTGTCGTTGGCGGAGCGCGCAAATACGCTCCGGGGGGATATTTTGTTCGCTCGAGACAACAATTGGATCTCGTACCAAAACGGTACAGTTGGGGATGAAGACTTTGCGCTCGTGCTACGGTGAATGCTAGGCATTGACTATCATCATCACACAAACTTTGACATTGTTCGATTAATGCCTTTCCCGTCGATGGTACTTTGGTACTAGTTTTTGAAGTAATGGGATGCTCTTGCACGCAGAAGAAACATCCACCGTCATCAAGCCCGTATGTTATCTGTCCTTCGGGCAGTTTATCGTATTGGTAGTTGCATTTTCTCCATTTCGTTTCTTTTTCATTTAATTCAGGGTAAGTTGGACTCGATGATAGAGTGGGTGAATAATGAGCATCTGATAATTTCGTCGTCCACTCCATACTATCGATGTTTGGTCCGCCCTCTTCAGTCGTGGCGGTTAACCGAATTTTTGTATTCTTCTTGCCAGATATGATGCAATCTTTTACTTCAATTTGTGCATAGCTCCAGTTGCTCCATGAGATAGTTGATGGGAAGTACAGTGTGCCAGCGAGTTTACCGTTGACGCTAACCGAACACGGCCGCCTGTGACGGTTGCTGGCACCATTGGCGTAGTGGAAGGAAAGTTTGCAAGTAGTGGAAGTCACACCGTCATGATCAACGTGGAACTCCACCCAGGATCCCATACCACCCATGTCGATGTAGGTATTTGAACTTGCACCCCCAGAAGCATGCTCAGCATCATGGATGGATCAAATATTGCATCCTTGGCTTCTTTCACTAGCGATGGTAGTACGACAGGGGTGGTGGCGGTAGAAATAGTCTGGTCAATAGTGCTTCCGGCATCGCGTGTTGGTTGTTGGGAAGCTTCGACGGTGGCATCTATCGAGTCTTTCTACACCCGATCATTGAATATCGTGGTGGGCATGCAAAGTAATGGCCAACAGTGATGTAAGTGATTGCTGATATTGTGAGTGCAAGACTGCAGGAAGGAGCTCGAAATGGAGGGTGCAAAAAATGGAATAAATAGCCTCACATTTGTATGCTGCTGCTGTGGATCCCTGAGGTCGTGGGCGTAGCCGATGATCATAGGAGCAATGGGGCATGCGGATGCTAGAATTAACGAGAATGACAACAAGGATCTCATTGTCAACGGTCATGGTCATGGATGGAGCATCCAGCAGCTCTAGGTAGCAGCGCTCTCGGCCATGACTGATGATCCGATGATTTTGTACTTGTACGCATCGCGTACAAAATTTAAAATTTGTTGTCTTTCTACTTTGTATTTTGTATTTTTGTTCGTGCGGAAATATGGACGACTTTCCATTTCGACCGCTTTCGAGCAAAGGGACGACAAAAAGGGGAGATTTTTTGAATGTCTGTACATGCGAAGGATCTCATACTCCACACCAATCCGTTCGAAGCGGCCCATCAGGCAAATCAAAATTTGCCGCCTCCAAAAAACAAGATTTTTCATGCCAAGAGCTGTTCACCCAGAGGTGGCGCGACAATATTTCGGATCCGTAGTCCGGTCGTTCATTGGTTATGCACAATTCCCCAAACATCGACAGTGAATTCAACTTCTCATTATTATCTACTTACTCTTTTTTATTTTCATCGGTGGATCAATCTAAACGCATCGGAAGCGAAGGAGTGCACAGTGCACAATCATTATTCATTATTCAGAAGACGGAGATTTTTGCACAGTAATATATGATGTCGGAATCGATTCATATCTGTCATCATCTTGACTGTCATCATCGACATCACCGAAGATCCAAGCGAGCGCCACTGTCACAACGCCTTCGTTTTGGAGCCGCAGTCGCCAGCGCTGGATTGATACTACTCCTCGCGACAACGAACCACTGCTCGATCCATCTCTTTCCCTTGGCTGATGCTGCAGAGCAGTCTCGTCAGCCACCCGTGCTCGGCAATGCAGACGAGAAGCATGGTCTATATCAGCATGGTATCGATGGTGAGAGTTTATTAGGAAACAGTAGTCGACGGAGTCGACTCGTTCTCCATCGGAATACACGCGAGTTGAAGAAACATGAAGGAGAAGGAGACGACTCGCATTCTCCAGACAACGAAAATGACGGAGTAGAGAACAAGAAGCAAACACAGCCCCATCAGCAGTCAAAAAAAGTCGAGGATCATAAAACGACTTCATCGTCTTCGGCTCACAAGCATGGCATCAAGGGACCAAGGAAGAACAACAACAAGGAAGGGAAGAATGACGGATCGAAAAACGAGAATCCAAACTCCTCAAGTAAGCGGCATAAGACGAACGAAGACAACCGCAAGCATGCATCGGACGGTGGTGGAAAAGCTGGAAAAAAAACGACCAAGAAAGACGACCAGAACGAATTGTTAGGTGAAGTCAAGCGAGTATCTGACGTGCTGACGAAGGAAGAAGAGAAAGTGAGTGATAAGCAGATGCGATACGGTACCAAGAAAAATGACGACGATGACGATGATTCTTACACTGCGGTGGAAAAAGACGACGATGATAATGGCGGGTGGGATAATGGATGGGAGGATGGTTGGAATAATGGATGGAATAGCAAGTCAGGCAAGAGTAAGTCAAGCAAGGAATGGGTAAAGCCCGGATGTGTTTGCGCCGAATGGAAGCAAGATGATGACAACATTTCCTGGTGGTCGAGTAGCACCACCAAGAGTGATATTAAGAAGAGAGATGATACCATCGCCACTGGAGATGGCAATAATTCAAACAGTGCAACGAAGAAAAACGGTAGGAAGTTGGGCAACTGGGTTGCAAGAAAAGGACCGCGCAAACCCAAGGGATCCAAGTCCAAGGGATCCACCAAAGGTCCAGAAGACGTTTGTGTGAAGTGGTTGTGCAAGGAAGCAGAGGAGCTGCAACCAACATTGTACCCAACGTTATCTCCAACTTTATCACCCACCTTGTCGCCTACATTGGCTCCATCAGCTGAAATGGAAACTTCTCCACCATCATTACTTCCCACGTTGGCTCCAACATTGTCTCCAACATTGACTCCAACATTGGCTCCATCAGCTGAAATGGAAACTTCTCCACCATCATTGCTTCCCACGTTGTTTCCAACATTATCTCCAACATTATCTCCAACATTGTCTCCCACATTAGCTCCAGTCGCTAATACCACAACTGATGATCCCACGCTCTTTCCAACACTTTCTCCAACACTTGCTCCAACGCTTTCTCCAACATTAGCCCCAACTTTGTTAGATACAGAGAAACCGACTTCTCAGCCGACTTCTCAGCCGACTTCTCAGCCAACGCGTCAACCAACGCCTCAACCAACGCCTCAACCAACGAACTCAGTAGTAACAAATTTGCCGTAAGTTTCTTCTGGCTGTAGGTGAATATGACTGTTTTTCAATCCTTCAGGTGACAGATTTTGTTCGTGTCTTTTTCCTGTGCTAATTTCCCCTCCGCTCGCTCAATGTGTCCTCTTTCTATGCGATGCCAGTACACCGACGTCGCAACCGACAACACCGCCACCTACACCGCCGCCACCAAGTACGGCACAACCGACATCGCCGCCACCAGCTACGCCGTCACCGTCACCTACCGCCAGCAAACCATCACTGCCTCCGTAAGTTTTCTTTAATGAAAGGAAGTGACATATAAATGTTCCTATTTGCTCGCGTTGTTAATAATTATTTGCGCCATTTCATTCAGTACCGGAATACCAACAGTACAACCAACTCCCCTTCCGACGAACAAACCAACATTTCCTCCGTAAGTTTCTTGCCATACCTTTGCAACTACATTTCTTGAAGTTCTTTCATCCATTCATTAACTTGTGTTTCCTGGCGTTCAACCACCGGATACTATTCCAATTCAGCACTCCCAACCCGTAAGTTTAATGCAAAAAGATGATGTTGATCAGGAGTGCAAACGTTTGTTTAGTGGATTTCAATAACGATCTCATGAAATTACATGAAATTCTGCTCTTCTCTACAACAGGACTACTGGCAAACCAAGTGCCCAACCGACACCCGTACCGACGTCCCAACCAACCTCTCCACCGACCAACAAACCGACGACATAGTACTTTTTGAACTTGATCCCGGTGCAACTACCTGTGAGGCGATGTTCTCCAGCAAGACCTTGCAGGTTCCACAATATTTTGGTAAACTGACCCAAACCCTCAGCGAGAACACTTTTATGTTATGAATAAACCACATGAATATATATAAATTAAACCTGAAACATTGTGAGTCTTGATATCCTCCATCCTCTGGGCTGATTGTGCTGCACCGTCAAGAACATCATTATCACCATCCAGCCCTGCTGCAGAGCCTGCTGCCTTTTCTCCTCTCGTGCGCCGCCTTGCTCTTGCCAAGAATTGGCGGGAGACATGTCACAAAAACACGAAAACATGACACATGATAATATGACGCTGATTGACGATGAAGCCGCCGCCTGTCATCAGCGCCTCGATGTTCCGCCCAAAAAAGTCTGCGCCGCACATCATTCCCTTGAAGCTAAGCCTCCTCGATCGCGCGGGACACACTCGACAACAGCACCATCAGCAACAGCGCCCCCGGACGGAGGATGACAGTTCGACGATGATGATGTCACTGCAGGACACGGCTTCGCTACAGACGAAGCTGTTCGGCGAGGCATCCTTCCTGACTCGTGCCCTCTACAGAAA
Source organism: Discostella stelligera (assembly GCA_036939735.1). NCBI lineage: Eukaryota > Bacillariophyta > Thalassiosirophyceae > Thalassiosirales > Thalassiosiraceae > Discostella > Discostella stelligera. The sequence goes on along the minus strand of JALLBB010000109.1, from coordinate 9,399 downwards.
ATGCTTGCGATCCATTAAACTTCTCGCGAGGGCGAACGATCGCGATGAGGAAGATTTCTCGGCCAGAGAATCGAATCGTTTCGACGAGGATCGGATGATGATGACACCACCCGTCGATCGGCACAATGAATTACAGTCGCGCGTTGAGTACTACAAGGCATTTACCCGCGAGAATTTCGATGGGCATTTTAATCTATTGGGAATGCATGGGTTTTATATTGGGAATGATGGGAACATGACACAGGGTTTGGGCGGGGCGGGCAGGAAGGGAGGATATCGATATCAAGGAGGGAATCGTCATTATTTGGTGGGACCAATTTCTGCAAAGAATGAAAATCCGATTTTGAATAGTCATAGTATGGAGAATTCCAGCATATCAAGCAACGATGATACCGCTGACCATTATGTGTGGAGAGAAGAGCAGATTGAACAATTCGTGTATCTTATTAGGTCAGGTGAGGAAAAACGACAATGGATACTGAATGATTATGGATTTGATGACATAAGCAAGTCATCGGAAGAGTTGAATAATGATGAAACCGAAAGAGGGGGGTGGTCGCAAGAATTAGAAAATCGGTTACAAACTTTCGAAATCCAATCGAAATCGCTGGTGAAGGCCATGTACAAACACAAGGGGTGGTTACACTCAACCGATTATGATAAACATTCCAGTGATGACGACGATGGGTTCTTTGATGAAAGTGATACTGATCAATCAGCCGGTAAACCATAGAAATTTCCTAACGTATGCCTCTCCTCTACAGTGGACCATCGACCCTCCAATCAATTGCTTTCCATCCTCGCCTCACCAATTCTTCATTTGCTTTACTAAAACACTTGCTTCCAATGAAGGGGCTAACCGTCTTGGTCGCACCCAAAGGACTGAACACGTATTTCAATTGGTATATATGAATGAATCATGACGAGAATGCAACGGCAATATACAGCTAACTATCCTTACCTCGGATGTGAGCACATGATTACCGCATGCTTCGCTTTTTTGGTACCGTTGTATTTGGATAACACAGTCTGGGCCTTGATCGATGCCGGTTTGCCCCAAAGGAGGAACACAACCCCCGTCCCACGTTCGTCATTAGTGTCGTCACCATCACTACTGTTACTGTTATTATTTACGTCGGCATCTCTTTCAATCACAGCCCCAATCACTTTATCGGTAAATTCTTCCCATCCCCGCTTGGCATGACTTGCCGCCTCCCCCCTCCGTACAGTGAGCACGTTATTCAGCAAGAGAACTCCCTGTTTGGCCCATCGTTCCAAGTTTCCGTGCGTCGGTATGGAAGTGAATGCTTGTACAGCGTCATCATTGTGGAGTTCCTTGTATATATTTCGCAAACTGGGTGGTATCATTACGCCATGGGGTACTGAAAATGATAGACCATGACCTTGATTTGGCTGGTAGGTAGACAGCGAGCGAGATGCGATAGATCAGAGAGTGGAGATGAAATGCGGCGGGTCAGAGATGACGATTGATGATGATGTGCAGGCAGCATACGGCTATGCTTACCTGATGATATGGATCTTGACCCACAATGACAACTACAAAAATTTAGGAAACGATCGATTCAAATCAATTTTAATTAGATGAAGGCATGAACTCGAAATTTTGCAGTCATAGTGCCGATAATAACAACACACTACGTACCCTTCACCTTGTGCAAGGGAGTTAAATTCAAGGCAGAAAACACTAGTGGAGGTGGGGGATACACCGTTTTGGAGGCACTGCGATCGTTTAGACATGATGTATAGAGATGTCAGAACCAACAACTGCGTGTCAATCATCAGTGAGCAAACACATTGTAGCATTCAAAATACAAACCTACTTACCGCTCGTCGGCAACAAACTTGGCCAAGCTTGTGAACTTAGCCGTGGCGAAATATTGGAGGAGTGCCTTCCGCCATGACACTTCGTAACCTGTCATTTGAACAGAGTGATCAATCTCATCATGCGAATGAAGAAAGGAAAGCAACGTGGTAGCCTCCTCCGACAGCGACTGGGCCGTGTTAGAATGGCGCGAAGATGGTGATGATGAATTTTTGGAAATGCCACTTACTGCAGTCTTTGACTTCGTCAGAAACTGCTTTTTGTTCGTGTTGGTGGCGACATTGCCCTCTCCGGAGGGACTGTCTCCATCACTAGTACGTAATCGCTTGCATCCTGGTTTGGATTTGGGTTTGAAGAAGGAGGTGATCATTGTTCTTGGTATGTTGTTACCTCCTCTAGAGAGATAGTACTACCATCTTCTATTATCGGTTTGTCCTCATTGTTTTGTTAGCAGAACTGGCGCCCTTTATTTGGCGCCAAAGACGATATCGTAAGAAGTAGATAGAATAGGTCGCTATCTTGCAAAAATAACAATGTAAAATAATGTACTACGTACGTATTAATTCGTTCGCAGGTTCATTTTCACGCCGGCCACCCCAGCTACTTTTCGCTTTCTTCTTGCTTGGCCACTGCCGCCGCTGCCTGCCGCTGCGGACGGAACAACAAAAACACGAAAACAACAACGCGGAGGAGAAGAGAGGAGAGAGAAAAAATAATAAACACAGAATAAAACAAAAAAATCCACCATGTCCATACCCGCCCCCCTCGCCACCGGTACCTTCCTCTATCTCATTCTCGGCGCAGTCCTCCTCGGACTGGTCTTCGCCGCTCGAATCACCGGACGCGTCTCCAAGGATAATGCCGAAATTGCCAATGTCGTCGTCTGCATTGCGACCGTTGCCACCTGGCTGTTTTGGTTCTGCGCCTGGATGCATCAATGGCATCCGTTGATTAGGCCAATTTATGAGGAATAGTGGTCACAGAGAGACAGGGAGAGTTATGATAGAGAACGTATCTTTGTTTTTGTGTAGAATTAATGGGGGTGGAGATTGGAGAAAGTGGGGGGGATGAAGTGAGGGGCTCCAGGCCACCGGACTAAACGAGGAATACCACGCGCGATATCGAGGGAGTCGGGGAAACGAGAGTCGTCTGGCAGTGCTACCCGTTGAAGTGATTCATTACTCCGTTCGTTCTGTAGTGGGAGGGTTGGATGCTCGGCGAAATGTTGATGGTGAGACATATTAATTTAGATTCATTTACAAATGATCTTACTTAAATATATATTTTGTCCAAAAATTATCTAGCTCACTTCCTTTCCCCCTGACCTATTGGGTGCAATGGTGTTTACGGAATGTACGCCCCCCCCCCGCCAGATCATCTCTACTTCTCTAGAGGAGAGACGTTTAAACGTAAAATGCGTGTTTCTTTTTTTTTCCTCAGGCACCTGAAAGTGCACGCACCGCATTCTTTTTCTCGTTGCTTTTCAACTTCGATGGCCATTCGCGCGTTGTCGCCTATGTCCGCCACTCTTCTTCACCGTTGGGGTGCGCTCCAAGCTGGCAGTATGCGATATATTTCTGTCAATTTGCTTCTCTTTTGCCTCAATTCTTCTGTTCATCATTGCATCCTCTGCACGAAACGCATCCTTTGAATCGCAGTGCTGGCGTTTTATTCGCTGCCCGATGGCTTTGAGCTTTTGGTGTTCGACACTCTCGGCGAGCTTTCTCATGTCGGTGTGAATGGATGAGGTGATGGATTGAAGCTCTTTGACTTCTTTGTGGTAGAGAGCGAGGAAGAGGTGAATTGTTAGATTATTTTGCGCACGACAAAAGTGAACTGTGACAGCTTGTAACATACTTGATACTAATTGCTGACAATCTTCGACGAGGGTACTAGATCGATTGTGCACATCTTGATGAAGAAGGCGCAGTTGGAAGTCATCATCGATGGTGAGATTTGGTTCGCTCATTTTTATCTTCCAAGCATTTCGCTTCTTCGAACGCGTTTTAATTTTAAAAGTGCAACAACCTTTTTCACGAAAAGCTTCGTCGTCGATTTTCCACGCTTTCTCCCTTCATTGTTGAAACTAATGGATATCCAATCGTTGATTCACAAGATACAATCATCCGGTCTCGTTGTGAATGCCGACCCACTTGAAGCAGTTTTTTCAAGCATCGCTGCTGCTCTGAAGTGCCATGATAAGTCTTTGTCAAGGTTGCCGGAAGTTGAAGCTGCTCAGTTGGATCTTCAGAGGGAGCTCAATCGACTACGTTTAGAAATTGAGTCCACCAAACGCATTGACACTGGAATCGATACGTATTCTGATTCAACGAATGCAGCTCCGGTGGACAGTGATACATATGGCATTTGGAAATGTGACCTCGCTCCTATTCAGCTTAAGCATGCGCATGACTTATCCAGTGCAAATGCTACTACTGTATCATCTAGCCTGCGGGAGATCAAGTCGGTGCTTCGTCAGCTACAGCACGATCGAGATAGTGGAATAATGAATTCGATGGAACTTGATGAAAGAATCAAGTCCATGAAAGATCTTTTGTTCGAGCAACAACAGAAACTTGCATCTGCAGCTACTATAGAACAACTTCAAACGATGAAAGTATCTCTTGCGGCACAATATGGTCAAATAGAACCCCGAATCCATGAATACACTGCCACATTTCATAATGAGGTAGAAGGAAGGATCAACCAAAGTCTTTCCGAGGTCAAGCTTTGGTTCAATGAGTTAGAAGCTGCCGTGAAACAACGCCAGGCCAAACTTGAACAGCGAGTTGCATCTTGTGCTTCGGAATACGATGTTGCTGCTTTTAGGGAAAATGTAGAATCTGATTTTGCCTCGCTGACGAGGAAGGCTTCCTTCTTAGATGACACAGCGCGAGCACAGGGCAGGAAAATAGTCGCACTCCAGCATAAGAATGCCATCGCCATGCTTCATCGAAACTGTAGTAATTGGACACAAAAGGCCTTGAAAGTCGGCCTATCCCATTGGTTACAATTTGTGAAGAGGCAAATCCAGTGCGAACAAGGCAAGAATTCTCAAGTGCGCCATGTGAGGAAAATCCTTACTAATATTATCTCCCGACGAAAACGTGATGGTTTTGGAAGGTGGGTTCGATACCTCGACTGGCATCGTAAGATGGAGCATCAGAAGCTGGAAGCTTCCTCTCGTATTTGCGAGAGATTAGTATCGTATTTTTCGGCGCAGAAGATGAAGGCGTTCAATCAGTGGCGTCGCCTTGCTCTACTCGATGGGACAAAGCTTTCAGATGGAGTAAATGTCGTTGAAGAGAGTGGCGAACTTTCTCTACCAAACGCCATCCCCTTACAACCGCTTCATGAACTGTTGAAGAGAGTGGGCTCATTCAAGGGTGATGTGCAAGGAGCAATGTATGCTCTTGCTCAAGAAGTAACGAGCGTCAAGTTTCACAATATCCCCTCCTTGCGACAAGAATGGTGCGCCGAGAACCAGAAAATGATGTCCAACATTCGCATCGACATGAATGCAGCCGTTCAAAAAGTACAGGAAACCGCTGACAATTTCCGAGAATCAATCGAGAAGCGAATTGATAAATGCGCCAATGATTTGCCTGATGTACATAACGAAATTAACGAACTCTCAAATGCCTTCGACGAGAACAAACTCAAATTGGAGAGTGTCGACACTCGACTCACAGTACGAATTGATGCCATCCTTACTCAAGAACGATCTATGGACCAAAGTTTGCTTACCGTACAAGAGCGGGTTCAGAATTCAGCCGTCCAGATAACGTCGTTGATCGAACAGCAGGCAAAGTCGAGTGGGTCCATTCAATATCTACATGATGCTATTTCCGCCAATGAAAAACGTCACGAGGAAGAGCGAGAAAGTTTTCAACAAGCATTGGATCACTTTGGAGACGAGTTACTCAAGACAAAGGTGTCGCTCGGACACACTCGAGTGAGATGTGAACTCCTCGAAAAGGAGTTGACAGAAGTCAAGTTAGAACTTATCCACTTTCAAGATGCGTGTCAAGCTGAGAGTGACAGAGTCCATAGTCACATCTACCACCCCGGTGTTATCAAGCCTTCAATGAGTAGGATTGTCAGCGTAGGGCATGCATATGAAACTCTTTGCAAGGAAAAAAATTATGTCCCGGGGATCAACATCACGGTAACACTGCGAAACACTACTACAGTGAAGGTGAAACGAAGTGGAGAGAAAGTAAAAAAGGTCGAGAACGTGGAAATACCATCTGAAATTGCAGCATTCGCTCACGACTATGCAGCTTGGATTGCTTTTCACGCCGATCACGAATCATTGCTCCGGCTGATTGCGGGGACCAATCCTGAGAACCAAGTCTACGCTGAGGATGACAACATATCACGTAGGAAAGAACTTTGCGCCGAGCTGAAGTCTGAACTGGGGTCATTGTTAGAGCGAGCCTCGGCAATCGTATTGGAAACTTCAAACAAACATGAATCTTCTTCCACCAATAACTCTACCCGTGGTATGGGCCTGCGATGGGAGGCCAGGGCTATTTTCTTGGCACGTATTTTCGATGCAGTCAATGCAGCTCTTACAAAGCACGATCAAATTCTTCTCCCAGCGTCCACTCGAATTGGCAGGGTTGGGACGTTTCCATCCGGGAACGTGAATGTCTGCATGGCATGCGATCGTCCCATGCGGACTAAAACACTCAGATCTTCGAAGTCCACACCAAATGCCGAAGGAGAACAGTAAACTAGCATCAATTATTTAATTATCCGATCTTGACTCCGCGTGACAGAGGAGAAGAGCCCAGGCAGGAAGCATGACGCATCTCTTTTTAGCGATCTTGTCGCTAAAGCTTAGAAAGTAGTGACATAAAGAGTTACTCTTTAGAGAGAGAGAGAGAGAGTGAGCAGAGATATTATCATTATCCTCAATGCAATCTGCTTTCCATTCTTTCAACAATAAACAGGATGATGAAGATCAGCAAAGCTCTTGCCTCGATAGTTATCCTCCTGAAGTGCATGACCTCTGTTCGTGGTCAAGAATTTTCGGTCTCTCCGTCCCAGGGGAACTACATCATTCATGAAGAGTCCGTGGACATCCTCGATCCTACGGGAACAATCAGGGTCAACAGTAATGTGCCTGTGACAATCCAACGCTATTCTGATGATGATTTCATGTTCGACAGGAAACCAGTAGACGAAAACGGAGCGAAAGTGCTTGTGACAAGCAACTGCCAAGGTACGAACTTGATCCCTGTAGTTTCTTGGGATGCGCAGTCAATCGACGTGCACGTACAGGGTGTTCAGGCAAGCGATCCGCCAATTTTTATCGACTCAAGTTCCTATCATGCCGAATGGTCCTATGAATTGAGTGGATGCCACGAAAGTGAGGTACTGCCAGCGCGCAGACGACTAAATGGAGTCAGCGCCAATCCACTGAGTTCAGTTTTCCAGGCTTCACTTCATCACGCCATTGAGGCACTGGGTCGTCTCACGTCATCGAACACATGTACTGTCAACGTTGAGATTATGCTTGATGGATATTCATACAATGTGGATGTAACCGCCCCTTCCGTGCGTGATGTCGAGGCTGAAATAAGGAATATGGATTACATACACAATCCACAAAATAAATGTGTCGTGCACGTCAAGTCGGATATCGTTTTCATTGAAAGAGCAAAACTGACAAGGCGACCAACGATGATACCAACACGGACGCCGACATACGCCCCCTATAGTTATGCCACCTTTCCACCAGCTTCAGCAGTTCCTGGCCGGCCATTCGTTGATTCTTTGGGGAACAACCTCAAAGCGGCATCGTTATCGTTACATGGTGTTATTCCCCAACAAGACAAATCGTGGTCGACTGCACCTAATGAGCTTGTTGTGGCCGCGTCTGTTCCGTCTCCGCTTTACAATACTACAACTGTGAATGCAAACCAACTCCGTTTAAGCAAAGTTTGGAGAGAGAGCGCTCTCGGCGAGCATGCCTCTGTAGCATCATTCTCAGCATTTGTCATTGCACTCATGACAAATCAAGCGCCAAGCGAGTTGGTTGAGGCTGCTCTCACAGCAGCGATGGATGAGGTGCGCCATGCCAAGACATCGTTTGACATTGCTTCAAGGCTGTCTGGAATCGATCTGCAACCTGGTGCACTGCCCGAATCCCAACTTGTTTTTAGCCAAGACTTGAAGGCATTAGCGATGGCTGTGGCTAAGGAGGGCTGTGTAGATGAGACATTGTCTGCGCTTGAAGCTGCTGCTGAGGTCGAGGCCATTTCGAAGGCACTAGCAGATGATGTGGGAACGTATGATAGTAGTGACAAGTATTCTGGCATTGATAGAGATGTCCTTGCTTGGATTCGAGATGAGTTGGGGATTATTGCATCGGAGGAGAGTAGTCATGCGGCACTTGCATGGCGAACCTTTCAGTGGGTGTGTACTGTCGACGCTGATGCATGTTTTGCTGTCAAGGAGAACATTTTGAATAAGGAAAATTTGAATGATGCATTCCGCCGTCGCTTCTCATCGTCTAATATCGAATCTGAAATTCTGAACTCGATGAAAGAAAGTTGGAGCAAAATAAGTTCCCTTGATGTGGAGGTCTGTTCCAATAAGCAAGTATCCACAGATGATGATGTCGAATCACTTATCTCTGAACTAGCCAAACTTATCATTCAAAGCAAGCCATGTATGTGAAAAGTTATTGGTGGTGAGCATGCAAATGCATCATGTGTTTGGACAACACAATTTTGTAAGATAGTAAGTCTTGTTTTTTTATTCTGCCTTAAAGCAACTGAAGGTAACTGCTTTCTTTTCATACTGCTGTTGCCCGGTAGCGATCTGCCTTGGACTCAGGAATTATTCATAGACAGGCGAAAAGGTGACTTAGTTTTGTAGTTTCGTAGATCTGATTTTGTGTCTTTCAACAGTTTTGTTGCCACCAAAGCATGTCTCTCATTGTAGAGCGATGAAAGTTTAGCTGTCTGCAATGAGTTTCTATTGCTTCAGTGGTACTTACCCACACTTATATCAATGCCAATGCTGGTATTAGGATAATATGTTTATACCAGTCTTTAAAAACGTTGATCAATTGACGGGATGGCCCATGGCCCCATCAACTGCCCGGCAAAGAAGTGTTTCTGACAATTGATGAGCCCATCCCACCAATGAAAGGGTTCCTCCTTTATTTTCCACTCATTACGGGCTATTGTAGGATCCCTCTCCGATCTTCTGTGGATCATCGATTTTTGCTTTCTCTCTCCTCCTCTCCACAAACTCAACCTCCAACCTCATCTTGGTTTGCCCATCAATTGACAGGCAGTGCTCATCAATTATTGATGGGTAGTACCTATTCATTCATAGAGATGTATCAGGCATGTACTAATACAAATTATTGATTGATGGTACCTAAAAAGATGATGCTGATGCCCATTGCCTGACGGATATGATTTAGACATGGGCGCACCAGATTCAAGCTCTCTCTGATGGTGCTCGGCGGAAATTACAGACTGGTACTAACAGAAATATTACACTTGGATAAAAAATCGCACTTCGATTTCTGC
>JALLBB010000108.1:0-23479 GCA_036939735.1 Discostella stelligera | reverse complement strand
TTCATTTCTTAGCCATTTCACTAAGTTCTAAATATGTGCATGTTCAAACAATTCAGCCTTCATTGCAAAGCCATTACCTCATCAAGTTTGGCGCATATGCACAATTTGCAAAGAAATCTTTGATGCTTACTCCAATAAACTCTGGTAATGAACATAATGAGATACAAATGAAGGTATAAATGTCAATGATATAAAAATGGCATACCACTATGTTATTGCAGGTGTGGAGATGTTCAAGTTTTTGCTCCTTGACGGTTACCCACCAATGAACTGACATAGTGATCCAAATATTAGTACTATAAAAAGGATTGGGTTAAACTGAAACAACAAAGAAAACATCTTACCCACAACATCATACACAGCAATTGTTTCAGGCTGCAACTTGACTTTGAGCGTATGTAATTAAGACTGTCCAACCATAACCAGAACAATAGGTTTTGGTGGGAAGAATAAAACCAACGAAAATAGCGGATTTTGTGACTGTTTTTAAGTACGTAGAAAAATTAAGAGAAACGATTTTTCTTAAATTGCATTTCACATTCGTTTGCACAGAGGACTTAGTATTCTAAATTTGGAATAGTTTTTGGTTTCGAGGAAAACCGGCGAAGATTGACCAAATAGTGAGCAGACAGGTGCGCGGTCTGTCCGACCAGTTTTTTTGTTACCCGCCAAAACGACTCGGTCCGGTTCTTGGTGGAACAGTCTTAAGGTATCTACCTACCAGCAAGCAACAACAAGAGAATTCAGTTTTATTTGTGATCTTTATCACTTCCCCACCTCTTCTTTGAACTTATTTTCTTCCTCAGCCAAGAGAGTATAAGCAACAAAGCTAGCTAATCAGCATACTGCATCAACTTAGCTGCAAATTTGAAGTCATGATCTTATTGGGGTCGTCTACATTTTTAGATTTGATACCTAACTACATGATTGTCTTCTGAAATAGCAATAGAGCTATACGACATCAGGGGTATTGCAGTGTGCATCCGTAGCGTTATCAAATTCAATTGATATGTGATCAGTATCCGAAGCAGGACTGTTGGATGATGTGCTGTTCTGGACGAGAAATTCATCCTGCTCAGTATTATTTAGAGGGAATATTTGAATTTTACTCCTACTCCACTCCATTGTTGTTGTTGTCAAGGTGCAAATGATCACATCCCACACATACGGCACAAAAAATACCTCCCTGAGTGTAGAGTCGTAAGGAGCCTTGTTAGTCGGGAATATCCTGAGAGAAAACAAGCGTACACAAACAATTGTTGTTTACTCACGGGTCTGCCTCTTCTTCATATGCATAAGTCATGTTCCCGAGGTCGCTCGCGTCACTTGCAACACTATCACCATCAGAGGACAGTCCATCCGGAATGGCATTCGGTTTGAGGTCCGAAATATGAGTCTTTAATATCCCAAGCGTTTGATCTGCAGTCGCGCCATCACTATTCTGTCGAATAATCGCATTCGCTTTATTAATGAATTCATTCATGGAGCTTATATCTCCTAAAGAATGGACTAATTGATATTGGCCGTATGGTTGCATTGTTAGGTCGAAGTTTCCAGATACAGCGCGAGCATTTCTAAAGTAAAACTTACATCGACACATCTTTTGGAACTGTCTTTGTTCAAGAAGTAGAGCATAGACAAGCTGGACATTCCTCTCCAAGTATTTAGGCCGAATGGAATGTCTGATTATTTGTAGTAGAGTACGACATGTCTATCGACGTGGAATTCAGTCGTTAACACGGCAATTGCAGTGAGATATTTCCAAGTCAGTGGCGACGAAAAAAAGATGATTGAACTGCCAAGATATCATTGGCGAATACTCACCTCTCCGTGCATTCCAAGCAATGTTGACAAGTCACCCTCCACTTCTGGCACTCCGCGGTTTTCGGCCAATAATGTGGCGTATCTTTTGAAGCAAGATGTTGTTACAGAGATCAAACGCGTTGCAACATAGTAGTCCTGTATTAGCGTGTGGGGTGAAAGGTTCAACACAACGGCACAGCAATTGCTAAGAAGGAACTCGTCGTGAAGTCGGCTGAGATTGTAGCTTATAGCTCTGAGTAATACCAAGAGAATCATACTCCCGAGGGAAGCTTCTTTGATGTAGCTTTCTTTATACCATAGAACTGTTGACACCCGTACACGTCGAAAGGAGTCGCGACCAAATGAAGGATCTTGCGAGAATATCAAGAGTAGGATTAGAATCAGATATAGTTGGGACTGAGATCGAAAAGGGTGGGAAGCTTGTGTCGGAGTTGAATGTTGAGTACCCCTCTGCGTGATCATTGAAAAGGAATGTGCCATCGTAGTCGAGAAGTACAGACTCCTCAACAACGGTATTATCAACTTATCCAGATCCGAACGAGCGCTGATGCTTTGTGCAAAGCTCGGCGAAGCAAGTAGCAAAGTATACATCAACAAAGCCCCAACTTCTGTGTGTGCAGTATGCTGAAACGCCTCGAACAATGACTCGAAGTTAACTGATAGTATCGGCAAAGGAACACTGTTGTGGGAAGGCACCAACGAGTCGACTTGGGTGAATTGGCTCGAAGTGATATCTAGATCCCAGCGATTATCCGACATCGAAACGAGCTCTGTTCGAAATGCGTTTTGCTCACCGGGCCCTCTACAATTGTTTGATAGTATTAAAATCATTGCAGATGCCAAGTCCGATATTGGTGAATCGGTCAGCCACAGGATATTATTCGTCTTGTTCCAACCGGAGTGTTTCTCATGATGCACTTCTAATTGATGCAGCGCCCTTAAATCGGAATCTATGAGATGATTAGTTCCCTCAGTAAGACTGCGGTACTTTCTGTGTCCCAACAGAAGAAATGCCATTCGAACCAGCCGGATCGGGAGCAGGAAAAAGGAAGACGAAATTAATAACAAGCTGCGGATTGGATGGAGGAGCAAGTTCGAAGGACCTTCCCATGCTACATTGCCCAAAATGTGACCGGGTGAAGACAAAGACACATCATCGTCGGTCCCTACTGATATTGCTACACCCCGGTGCGTCGAGCTCGCTGTATCTTTTTCTAGACCAAGACTCGGTGATTTAAATGATATAGTGGGAGGAGGATTTGTCTTCTCTCGACTGTGTGGAGCACGAGCCATCACAATACTATGATTCTCATACATTCCATCCTTCGAAATGATCATGGTTGTCATGTTGAGTGCAATTTTTCTGGGGAGGTCGGAGTAATAAGCAGCAATCGATCTTCGCGGGGGGATCGGACGAACGACCAACCAATGCAAGCAAACATGTAGAAATAGTTGCGGTTCATTGTGAACAGTCATGCTGCCGTCGGTAGTTCCGTCTAATCCAAAGCTCTGTACTTGCTGTTGTCGCGAAAGTTCCACTTTGCTTCTCTGTTGTCGTGAATACCGCATCAACTTATCCAAGAAAAAGTGACTACTCTCACGCCCCTCATTCATGAGTTCGGTGCTCGATATCATCGTACTATAGGCTTGGGTAGACAGAAACACAAGCAAGAGGGAAAAGAGTTGAACAATGACATCATATATCTCGGGAATATCCATAATTTTGGAATCGGTAGGTTGTTGAATGATAAGTCCAATCGAAGAAAAAAAGCCCATGATCGATACAATGATTTCTCTCGCGGCATCCTGGTCATTATTGTATTTCCCCTCAATTCCACCGTGACTTCTATACGTGAAACAATTGTTCAGAACAACACCTACTTCTTTCGAACAGCAGGCTTGTACAATGGTTTCATGTGATAGGATTCGTAGAAGATTGAGCGCGCCACAAGTCACACGGGCTATGCCAATGAGTGATATCCGCTGCTTAGAACTTTGTTCTGCGTCGTTAGTTGGATGACTCGATGAGTCTGTCTCGTCAACATCACCACCTGAAACATAATTGTCTTTGTTATAATATGCTCCAACACTTGTTTGCAATTCCCGTATCATCCTCCCCACATGCAGGCAAAGAGCGGCTAGATTTGAAGAGATGTGGCTGTATTTAGCAGCTCGCCTACACGCGGCTACTGTGCAATCATCCTCTGTGGATGAGGATGACTGTGATGTTGACGTCAATTCATGGCAATGAAGATGAACTAGCTGCTCGTAATGTAAAAAAAGCTTCTGCCATCGAGAGTCATTATAGGGGATGTGCGTAGAGCTAGTGATTTCGAATAAACATTGGGATAGTGAATCCGAGGGCTTTAATGAGGAAGCTCCCTGCACCACACAAAGCAAAAAGAGAAAGTGAGGCCGCGTGCGTGACCAGTTTGGTAAAATCTCGACGACACATATAATAAAGAAATATTTCGTTATTCACCTCGGCATCTCCCCACATCTCCATTGTTCAATGGTTTATTGTTTCAGAGACGGACAGGAAGACAGCCAGCATGCAGTAAATGAAAGGCTAAAAGAAATGAAAAAAAAGCAAAGCAGAAGATACGATAGAGACAGGACAAGACAATGGGCTGCTTTGAGTAGATACGTACCTAGTCGCTCTACCGTATGTTAACTAGTACCTCTCTCTGGACGACCGACCGAGAACAGGAATGTATTTTATGGTCCACGAGGACCATTTCAGTATGATCAAAGGCATTATCATCGTCAATAATAGCGGCAAGCCGCGCCTCGTCAAATTCTACCAAAATGTCTTCGGTGAGGATCGACAACAATCCGTCATCCGCCGAGTCTTTCAACAGGTGTCCACTCGTCCAGACTCCTTCTGTAACTATCTCGAGGGATCGGTGCCGGAGTGGGGAGAGAATATTAAACTTATTTATCGGCATTACGCAACACTCTACTTTGTATTTGCGGTGGATGCGCAAGAGTCCGACCTTGGCATACTCGACCTAATACAGGTCTTCGTCGAGGCGCTGGACAAACGGTTTGAGAATGTCTGCGAATTGGACCTAATCTTTCATTCGGATCGGGTACACTACATTCTCGATGAGATTGTCATGGGTGGCATGGTGCTAGAGACGAATATCAATGCAATCTTACAAGCGATTAATGACCAAGAGAAGATGCACGCTGATTCGATGAGAAAAGCGGGGCCCAGCGACTCAGTGGATGCGATCTCAACGAAGCTTGGTACCGGGAGGGGATGGTGAATTGGGTTCTTGACCGTCTCATCAGTCGGAGAGATCGCAATCATTACTTCGACATTCGACTGAGAATAATAAAAGCTTTGCATAAAAACAAACTACCTCTTATCTCTATCATCGATTTCCCCCAGTATCCGAAGGATGTACAAGAATATGTTGATGACATCGCTATAAACAGACATTGCACCAAGTATGTAGTCCTTCTCATTCAGTTGAAACTTTGCCGACTTGCCGGAAACGATCAATCGAGTATGATGCGCGAGGTACAAGCTGAACATTCCAGCACCCAATATGCAGTACATCGCTTCGGAATAGGGCAGAAACCCGTAGGGAAGTACACCGAAGAGCTCTAACACGTGAACCAGACCATACAGTAAAAACGCCATCCCCAACCCGGATAGTGCCCTTCCCCATTGAGAGAGATCGTACTTTGGATTTTTCTGAAACAAAGTGTAGAGTGTGACAGAGAGAGTTGCCACCGCCGTAGTGACCATAGCCTTGATTACAGAATTATACGCGTAAGCGCTGGATATAAACCCGACGGCAATGGATTGGCCCAAAGTAAACGCAATCAGAAGGGGCATTCTCATGACTGATGTCTGACGGATCTCCTCGAAGGATAATGTGATCCACCAAGCAATCGTTGAAATGAGAAGCCCTATCAGAGGAACTGCATTGTACATGGGCAGATTAGACATTGCAATCGTGATGAAAGACACACTTCCGTGCCGTGATAATTTACCTTTTCTCCCAAATGAATTCCACATCATCCAATCTCGCACATTGGGAGTTACATGGAATGCATGTATTGTACCAGCTGTGAAAAGGAGTTGTCCTGATAATATTGCATAAACTCTTGCTGCAAATGAGGATTTGATAATCATGTTAGAAGATGTCTGAATCAAGAATCATGTGGTGGTTTCACCCTAAACAAAGTGGATTGATAAACAGGATGAAAGCAAACCGAAGCTTGCTCCTCTCTCACCTATGAATCTATTTCTATCTTCCCTACGCAGAAATGCTTCCGCAAACGCGTCCTTCACATTTTCTTTCGAACCTACATCTTGTACCGATGTCGAAGTGGATTTGTAATTACTTCGCGTCGGCGGATAAGGACTTGTAGTTCGGTAATTGTTCTTGTATTTGGAGCCAGCACTCCACGACGCCGCCGACTCCGACGCCCCTCCCCTGAGGAAGATGAATGAATGAGGCGGCATCGGAGACAATGAAGATATGCCATTAGCATGCGCCAGATGCAATCCGGCAAATGCAATGCAGATGCATTTCTTCAAAGGCGAGTAGTTTCGCATAGCTGAATTGTGAATTGGTATCGTAGTGGCGCTGTGCGTCACCACAGGTCACCACGCTGTTGTTGCACGCGCGCCTGCACAAAATCGATACTTATCTCTCCCGCCACCCAAATGCCTCTCCCGCCACAGCATGCCGTCATCCATCCATGACGACTCCATGCTTCTTTTCATTCTCCTCTCCCTATCACTATTACTGGGTCCCCTCTCGCTCTGTTCCTCCTGCTCTTACTCTCACCTCTCACTACCATCGCCACCGTTCCGTTGCAGAATAGGCTAACTGCAATCTAAAGATATCCCATCAGGCGGGAAAATAATGTGTACCACTACTTGTTTCGCTATCGTTTTGCTACAGCTACAGGTTGCAGGTGCTGCGGCGGTTGAATCGTTCCAGTTTCAGCCAGCCCGCCGTCGTAATAACAATATTACACCGACGATACGACGTTTCCCTCGTCATTATTCGCCCGTGGCTCTCGCCAACACTGCCTTGCACGTCTCGACCGAGAATAATGAGGCATTGAAAGCAGAGCTGTCTCAGTATTTGAGGAAACGAGACGAAGCGAATGCGGATGCAGCTGCAAAGACGTGAGTATCGCTTTCTCTCTGTTCGCATCCTACATGTTCATGAAGTAGTTGCAATGCCTCCCGTATACATATATTGGCATTGAATGTTCTGTGCTAAACTCTTTACTCCATGATTCCTCCACGACGAAACCAATAATTAGCGAGATCGGCAAAGTGATCGGTGGTACGCGCGGAAACGTCGTCCTGGAATACATTTCCGGTGCTCCGAACAAAGAACGAGTTCAAGAAGACGCACCCGAAATCTTCGACTATGACGAGCTGGAAAAATATGGATTCGGGCACCTGACGACGAGGATCATGGAAAATGGAGGGCGGAGGGCGATGTATCCACTGATGGGCCTTCCCGAGCCCGCCACTCCGAAGAGACTCGCGGCGAAGAAAAGCGCGCCGAAATTGGTGATCGATCGGACGGGAGAGACGGATGCGGCGAGATATTCGGGCTTAAAAATATCACAAGCAATGGACGACGACGCGATTGGAAAGGCATTGGAGGCAGCGGCACGAAAGGTGAAGACAGGGGAGAGTTTAAGGAAAAGGTTGGTCGAAGAAGACTACGTTATGCCCTACGCAGGTTAGTAGCTATCGTCGAACTAGTTTTGCATTTGGTAGAATTTCAACATGGCATATCTCATCGAATCATGGCGTGATGAACACGATGCGTAGATAGCAAAAATGTAGGCCCCAGACAAAATCCGCTCTGGACTCCAGAAAAACTAGACGAGGCTGGAAAGAAGGCAGGGCAGGCACAGGCATGGGCGCGTAAAGCACGGATGGGTGCATTGAAGAAGGACCCATTTGAGGTAATGGCGGTTGAAGGCGAACTTCGGATATACAGCATATTCGTTGCATTGTTTGTTGCATTCTCCTACGGAAAATCCACTCCAACAGCTTTGAGCTCATTTGGCTTGGAACTCAAAGACGCATTCGTTTTCTTCCAGATCCCAGCCTTGGTGTTGCTCATAGGTGGCCTTGGTTCTGCATTGGTCAATGGGGTAGCTCTTGCTCCACCGAAAAAGCGGTCGTCGTTTGTGTGGGCCATGAAAGGTTTGATGGGCGGTCCTCTTGCAGTGAGACAACTCAGTGAACTAGACGAATTAAAGACATTCGGAGAAGGTGAAATTGGATAAAATGATGGTGACGAAAAGATCAAAAAACATTTGCCTCTTCTATTTGATCCTGCAATCCATTTGTGGCGTTATAATATCGCAACTTGCATTTCGAATCTGTCCGTTGGATCAGCTTGTTGTAACCCAAAAACTTGCTGGTGCATAGACGGTTCATGGACCATTTACTTTTGCTACTCAACTAAAACTTTGTCGAATCAGTGTCATTTTGTTTCTCCCGGTTCACGTCTTCCTACATGAGCAATGCTTGTAAATCATAAATTTCAGAAATCCCTTCTCTCGTCCCCAAGCGTGGGCTATTATCTTAGTCGTTTGTTGCTCAGTCAAGTGTTTTTCATCTGCTCTTGCAATGAGGTCCATTTCCATCAGAAGTGATAATGGTTTGGGAGGATGCAGTCCACAAGACAGAAGCTTGTTCAGCTGATGCCATCCAGGATCACATGATTGGTTGTTTACAAAATGTTTAAGAATTGGAGTGAATTCCATATTTTCTGCCCCATCACCTCCAACAACGTCTTCCAATTTTAGATCAATGTTGTGGTCTTTTCTCCTATAACTCCCATTCAACTTCCACAAAAATGATGCCTGTAAGATGTAACGGGTCCTACAGGCTCATGTCTTATTTGCTCCTCATCCCCTTCCTTGTTTTTCTGTGCTGCATTCTTATGAACTTGCCTTGGAGCAAAATATTTGCATCTATGACATTTGCAGTACCCTTTATAATGCTCCTGATCTTGTTGCATTGCTTGATGATTGGACAATGATTTGGCAATGGTCTTGAGCCTACATAGCTTGTGCAACATGGGAAGCTGTACAAATGTTTCTGATTTCATTTTAAAATTGGAAAGGGATGCAAATGAAGCAAACATGGCATGAACTGCTCCAGAACTGGGATTAGAATTGAGCAAGTCAGTAACTGTGCAACAGAGTTAGGGACATTACTTAGTGCCTTGATTTTGGCAGTGTGTTACATCTTGGTCAGTGATCTGATCATGGCAAGAGAGTGGTGTCAGGAGATGATGTTGTGATCTAGAATATTTGAATGGACATGAAAAACAGAGACCAAGAAAAATGAGAAATCTGTCCAAACAAGTGCTGGTATTATGTGCAAAGAACACACACAACAATGCATTACACATCACATGCAATGGCTTGTGATAGATCTTCTTGATAGAATCCAAGGTATTGACTGAGTTTGACCTTTCTGCAGAAAAATCTAAGGCACTGACTGAGTTTGATCTCTTCACAGTTAAATCTACAGCATTTGCTGAATACTGAATCTGATCTAACTGTTGATAAATCCATGGCATTCACAGAGTTGTGATCTTTAGTCTTGATTGTGAGTCATGATCTTGAGTCATGATCTTGAGTCTTGAGTCTTGAGTCTTGAGTCTTGATCTTGAGTCTTGATCTTGAGTCTTGATCTTGAGTCTTGATCTTGAGTATTGATCTTGAGTCTTGGTCTCAAGTCTTGATCTCAAGTCTTGATCTCAAGTCTTTATCTACAGCCTTGATCTTGAGTTTTCATTTTGAGTCTGATCTCTCCACAGAGAAATCCTCAGCAAAATCCTCATCTTTGACCTTTGACTGAATTTAAATTCTGCACAATGAAATTTGCTTCATGGTCTAACTTTGATCTCTTGTCAGGTAAATCCAAGATATTACCAAAGTTGACTCCCTTGTGCTAAATGTATGTCATTAACTAAGTGCAATACTCTTAATGGCAAATACTAAGTAAAGTCATTAAATGAAAGAGGTCATGCCATCATGAGATTGGCTGAAAGATTTTGAACAACTGTGGCAGCAGTTATATCTTCTATCTTAGCTCACAATGATGCATCAATAAAAGCTATGTCACATATTGTCATGAAAACTGGAGAATCAAAAACAATGTAGATGAATAATCAGAGCAATGATAATGAAATTAGCAAACTACTTCGCACCCAATCATCCATTTTCTGTCCACAATTGAATGAATTTAGCTGCAAAATCATGTCCATTTGAGATAAAGATGCTAGGGCCAATAACAAACATGCTACCATGCAAACTTGAAAATCAAAAACTGTACCAATGAAAAGTAGAGTATTGATGGACTTTGCACCCAAGCATCTGTTTCTGTCAAAAATTCATTGAATATGACTGCAAAAGCATGTCCATTTAACACCGGGCCATCAAGGCCAATAGCAAACAAGTTGTTGATGACAATACTGAGCTGGTTGGATAATTGGATGTCTGTTTAGATGAGTCTGATTACAATGGCCAAGTTGATTACGGACAAGAATGCATGGAAAATGCAAGAAATCCAGTCATTGATGATGAGATCCTCACTGATCACTAATCATGTTTGAATTGGGGATTACTATGGTACATCATATTGCTCAGGTTCATTCTTTTGGCTGCTGTAGGATGGCAACTACAAGTGCGTCAACCCACCAAAATGACTGTTGCATCCACCGACATTATCAAGCTACTCCAATCGTTGGTTTTCAATCTTTTCTTTTTGAGTACGTTGGTATGTAAAGATCTGAGCTCTGTTTTGCAGCATGTTGGAGACCGTTGTTCGCGAATACTGTTCCCATGAGAGTTACCTTGGCCACTGTTTGTCTCCTTGCGCTTAGTTCTTTTGGAGAGGAAGTTGGCGTCTGAGTCGCCTGCGTACGAAGTCCATCAAGTGAGAATGGTGAACAATCATGGAAACTGTTTTCTGTAAACTCGGGTTTCGTCTGCTCCGGTGAATTCTCTGGGTTGTCCGTGATTTGGCCATCATTTCTGTTCTTATCCGCACCGACACATGCAGCTCCATTATTGACTATGCATCGCGGTGAAGACGAATTTCTGACCTTGCCTTTAAGTTGTTCACCATCCTCTCCCTCACTTCCCTCGCCATTATCCTCTCCTTTGTCCTCATCATCCTCGTCCTCGATATCACTCTTAATTCCTTCACAAGCAATCTTTGTCGCTACCTCAAGCACTTGACTCTGCCCCCCCATTTCCTCTTCAAAATCGTCATCGCCTTGGGCTATTTGAGCCCCTCCCTTGTTTTTGCTAAATAAATCGCCATGATTAATACCAGCTGCACTAAATTCAACATCGCTGTCATCGTCACTGATGTCTTCTTCGCCCCCACTTATCTTTTTCTTCGCTAAACACCGTGTGTCAGTGGGACCTTCGTCTCCTTCCTCGGCTAGGATATCCAGTTGGACTTGATCTATGTTATCCAATTCCTTGGCTAAATCATTGATGTCGTGTTCTTGATTTGGATTGTCCGCCGCCTTCCACTGTTTTGGGAACAAATAAATGATCAGTGATGCTATCTCATTTGCACGGAATGCCTCACGGGCGGAGTCGTATACTTACCAGAGAAGACATGAAACTGCCATCCTTGAATTTTAAGAGATTTTCAAGCCCAAACAATTCTCCCTTTCTGTTCGGATCATTCACAACACCTCGGAAAATTTGCGGCTGATTATTACCGTCGGGGTTGTGCCCAAGTGTTTGTTTTTTTAGTTGGACCTAAGAGACACATTGAGAAATGAGTGCAATAAACATTAACACATCGCATAGGAACAGCAACATCAAGTGTTTAAAAACAAAAGCATACCTTGTACACTTGTCGAGCATACATGAGCTCCTCGATTGTTCCCCGTGCAACTAAACGCACAGTATCAACGTTGCGCTTCTGTCCAATCCTGCGGCAGGAGTGTGCAAAACAAATAGAGTAAATTTATTACCACTAATTAGGTGTGAAATATCATATCACTGAGCTTACCTATACGCTCGATCTTGAGCTTGCTCGTCACAGCTCGGATTCCAGCTCACTGTACAGGGTAGAGCGGTCCCGAGGAGTTAGGAAAGTCATGTTCCATTTTCTTTTGATGCATGCATTGGCCCTTACCATCAAATATAATGACCTTATTAGCCGCAGTCAGATTCAGACCAAGCCCCCCTGCCTTTGTGCTAATAAGAAATACTTCAGTATCACTATGCGCGGTCAGCAACAAAAGTTATGAGATTGTCGAGAGGACGACATCCATCAAGGTCTCACTTCAATGACAAAGTATCAACATACCCATTTTGAAATGTGTCTACCAATGATTGCCTGTAAAAATGTTAGCAGAGATTCGGTGCGCCTGTATCGCACTTAGCAAGCGATTTCTTACCTGAGTGATGTTGGTGTCTAAACAATGGTGATTATTTAAGTTTTGACGTTAATGATGCGACTTTTACTGAAAATAACATAAACTTACCTGTCCATCAAGGCGAAGATGTGTCCATCCTTGGCACTAAAGAAATAACAATCGCAACGACCTTAGCAAGTGTTGACGCCAACAATTCCAAGAGCGAATGATCTTTACCTTGATATGATTCTGAATAACATTCAGTGATGCAGTTGAATAAGAGAATACAAGTACTCGATTCCGTTTTCTAAGGTATCTTCGAAGTAGGTAATCAAGCGTTTTCATTTTTCCAGAAAGTTTCATGTGATCGTCCATTATTCCGTCACTTTTCCAGTACGTTCCTCCAGGTAATTCGCGTAAGATATCTGGTGTGAGTGCTACTTTGGCAAACTCAAGCTTTTTCTTGGCATCGGGTCCCGTCTCAAATTGATCCACCTGCAGTAAGCTTGGGTGAGAAGAGATTTTGTATAGTTTGTTCATCGCTGCTAAAGTGGTGCAGGTTGGACAATTCTGTATTCAAGGATATTGTGAGGGAAGAAAAATGCAATATGATAAGGAGAAAGGAAAAATGAATCCTCACTTGGCAGGCAATGTATTTGCCATCAAAAACCTCTCCTGCTATTTCGTCAGGATTTCTTATTACTTTTTCGTGTGATTGAATCCACAATACGGCCTCTGGATCAATTTGGGGCTCCCCCGGCTCTCCGCGTCTTGGATTCCACGGACATCTAAAACAGCACCGTTTTTTGGGTTCCAGTTCATTCTTATGCCGTCGTTGATAATTCAGTTGCTCCCTGTGTGTTCTCATCTTCTTGTATCCCCTGAAATACGCTTGGTTGACGCCACAATCGCAGGGAGCATTGGCGAAACGCAATTGCATGTAATCTGGAAGTGATATGATGTGACGGTAAATCTTCTTTTGTATTTCTGTCAGCTCGCAAAAGACAACTTTCTCCCTTTTTTGCAAAAGCGATTCTTTCAAGACGTCTTCTTTTTTGCGCTCGAGATAAGCTGCTTTGATGGCATTTCTCAGAACGAGTTCCCTCTGCTCTGCTAGACGAATGACTTCCTCCTTCGCGTCCTTCGCTCGCGCGTACGTGATCGGCAAGGAAATTTCGTCTCTAAACGTCTCCCAGGTTCCTAACAAATTTGGCCTTACAAGATCCATCAGATAGAACAGCTCGTCGTGTCGATTTTGCATCAAAGTTCCCCTGCAAGCGATGTAGTGGAAAAATTAGCTGCACACAACGAAATAATTGTAGGAACTTCAGGGGGTTACGCAATACATACGTCATTCCAACGACAGGGCAACCCGAATGATCGCGTATCTCAGCAAGTCGCATATATCCTTGTGACTTTCCATTCTTAAACTCATGAAACTCATCCACAATCACAAGCTTCCATTCGACGGTAGCAAGCTGCTCAAAATCACCTGCTCTCACAAACAAAGATTTTCCCGCAATCAAAATAAAATCTAGCCCGTCTTTCATTCGTTGCAATGCTTTCTCTCTGACTGGGCCCGAATAAACAGCAACATTGAAATAACCCCAAGTATTGAATTCATTCTGGAAGAAAAAGAGGGGACGGGGACATGATTCATTAGATATTCATGATCTCCTATGAGAATAAAGCATTTCGTGGAAACTATGACTGACCTGCCAGTTCTCAACTACGCTGGATGGTACGACAATGAGAATTGGAGTAAATCGTGGAAAAACTGTAGATACAAATGATGTCTCGGACGCGAGTCCAATTCCACTTAATAATGCTTGATGCCGACTCTCCTGTCGCTCTTGAAGCGCCTTCTTTACTCTGTTATGATGTGCCTTGATTTCCAGTAAATCGCACCCCGTCCCAGACTTCTTCAGCAACGCGGCAATCAGCGAAATACATTGAACCGTCTTATCAGGTGAATCCAACGTGTTAGTCATGATATGCCACGGTACCCCGGAACAACATCAACATAGAAATAGATATTCTCACCTTACCAAGTCCCATGTCGTCACCAAGGACACAGCCCTTACCATGAATGACGGAGGAGTACATAAATTGAATACCCACTCGTTGATATCCCTTTAAATAGCGATTAATCGATGCAGGCACTTGATCGATGTTTTCATCGTTCGTTGGATGAGCTGGTCTCATTTCGTTGTCATCACCAGCATCCATCTCGTCGACACCATCACACCCAATCAAAGGATTGCCCACCTTCCAAGTCTTCGAAAGCGAAAATGGCACAAGAGGTCCAGGAGTGCCCAACTTTGGATCTGCAAAGTCGGGCTTCAGTTGATTTTTGAGTCGGTTCGATTCACCATTTGAAGAATCATCAGACTGGTCAGCGTCGTCGATTCCAGATCTAGACGGCGATTTCTTGCGAATTTTATTGTTGTCTTCGTCTGTGTCACTCGAGGACGAATTATGACACCGGAGTTTTTCCAACGCTTGTTTCTTTCTCTGTTTCACATCGGAATCATCGCAGCTACTTGTTTCATCTGATTCCGCATTCGACTTGTATCGATTAGTCCTTCGGGGACACCGTTTCTGCACGTCGAGCTCTTTTTTCATGCCAACATAAGACCTGCCTGTATCATCTTCGTTAATTTTCTTTGCTCGCGTTTTCTTCGTTGTCGCCTTCGACTTCTTCTCGTCATCCGAGCTCGAACTATCCCATAAACCGTCGTCGTCGGAGGCATCTCGCATTT
Organism: Discostella stelligera; assembly: GCA_036939735.1. Lineage (NCBI taxonomy): Eukaryota > Bacillariophyta > Thalassiosirophyceae > Thalassiosirales > Thalassiosiraceae > Discostella > Discostella stelligera. The sequence goes on along the minus strand of JALLBB010000108.1, from coordinate 8,493 downwards.
TTGCCGCTTGATTAATGTTACGTCTCTGTAAAATGGGAGATTTGTCTTTGTAGCTCTCTCGTAGCTTGACTGTTTCAAGAGAAGATTTCTGCCATGAACTCTTCTTTCTGAAGTCACCTCCTCCCTCTCCTGCTCCAACTCCCCTCCCGCCACCACTCAGTCTTGCCTCTCGGGCGTCATCCACCATAATATCTGAAACACTCTTCACTTCTCCCTCATCTCCCACCATGACTTCCAAACCCTCCAGTCTAGCTTTTTCAGAAGCGGTGGAATTGGCAGAGATATTCCTCTTGCGCTGTTCGTACCTCTCTTCTTGCTCCCGTCTCTCCATGGCGATTGGGTTATGTTTATACCTCTTTGCTTGGCTCTCCCGTCGCAGCTGCTGGGCAGCCGACATCATAGTATCCTCATCGGTATCGTCATCATCCAAATCATATGAATTCCTATTCCGTGGGGAGCGTTTCGAAGATGTGCCCAGAATTGCTGTCGAGGGCCGGTGATTATTCCGCTCTGACGACGCAAGGGACGAACGAGCGCTGGAATTGCCGCTCGTTTCCTCCGCCATTGCTGCCACTGCTTCTTTTTCCTTCTTTGCGCGCATTATCCTCATCATTGCCTCGACTGGATCCTCGCTACTATCGCTTTCGGATTCGGATCGGCTTTTTGTTGCAGACTTTGCAGTGTGTGTCGAGAATTGCGGTGTATATGAATGTTTATTGGACGTTTTACCACGTTGATCATCATTTGAACATACATTCTTTACATCACCATCGGAAGAATCGCTACTGCTGGCATTATTTGTGGAAGGCTTTTGCATCCTCGTATTGTGGAGAGTATTTGTTTTGGCATTTTTTTGGTTAAATCTCTGCGCAGAAGAAGACGTGCGGAGGCAAGATGATACAGAAGAACGGCTTTGCGACGGCGATGGATCTACTTTTGACAGACCTGTTTGAATTTGACCCTGGGAGATGGCGACGAAAGTAGCAGGTCGCGGCTATTGTTGCTCGAGCTCCGCGCATCTATGCTGCTGTTGGATGATTTGCGAAGAATTGTCGCCGATAATAATGATGACTTGTTATTGCACATAGCACCGAATGAGGGATGATCGATGTCATCATTATCACCGTCGCCACTATGATAAATCGCAGTTTGCAACTGTCGTCGTTTCCTCTCCTCGGCCTGACGTCGCCGCTCCTCTTGACGTCGTTGTTGAATTAATTCCAGTCGTTGACGCCGAGCGTTGCGCAACTCTGTGTCCAAGTCAAGACCGCCAGCGACCGAAGAAATTCTCCGGGAGGCATTGGAACTATCATCGCTGGAAGACATGGGTGGGTGGCTTGGGAAAGTTACTGAAAGCCTCTAACAGCCGTCGACGGCGGCCGTACTACAGTGGCGGGCCATGGACCATGGAAGTCTCTGCTGGTTAAGTCGAGTCTTCCATCCAGTTCCGCAGTGACCGTACGTATGATGTAGTACTAGAGGCTTCTACACAGCTTCTACAGCTTCTACAGGTACCTTTGCTGAAGAATGCACAACAACTAACAACACAACATCAACATCACGATACTACATCACGTCAATCGCTATCTTCGTGGCGATGGAGTCACTCCGGCAATACTTGAGGAAATCCTCGGCGAATGGTCCGCCGGCATCAACCGCATCATCGTCATCTCCACCCGGACAAGCAACAGCACAGATAGCCGCAACGACAACGACAACGAGCGGTAGTAGCGGGGGAGCGCCGATAATAGTTCTCAACGGCGGCGGTATGCTCCTGCGTGTGGCCGGTCTCGGCCAACTATTTGACTTTGATGTGGCTGCCAATATCACCACTCTTGGGGAACTGAAACAGGAAATTGAAAAAAGGACATCTATTCCGGCACCCTATCAAAGGCTAGTGGCGAAGCGCAGAATTATGGACGATGATTCCATGATCCTTGGACCAGCCACCAATACCATCGGAATGAACGGAGGTAGTAGTGGCAGCAACAACAACAACAACGCAAACGCTAGGGCTACTGCAAATGGGATTGGGTTGGAGAATAGGACAAAAATACTATTGTTCCACTCTCCATTGTACGAACAGGATAGAGAGGGAATCGACAAACTGATTACTTTATCGAAGGAGATTGATAGAATTGAAACGGATAGACAAAATCACATTATTGATAACAAGACGGTCCAGGAATTGATTATACAGGTCTGTTGTAAATTAGATTGCGTTGAGACGCATGGTTCTGACTCGTTGAGGAAAGTAAGAAAGTTGACTATCAAGAAAGCGGAAGATGTGGCACATGTCAGTGAAATGAGTGAAAGGTAAAGGGCGGGGAGAGGCAGGACTTACCCCAGTTTCGAAGATAATACTTGTCAGATCATTTTTGCTGGGGATGGGGATAAAATATAACTCTGAGATGTTGGATAAGAAGCTAGTATCCTGGCTTACACAGAAAAATTCAAACAACAGGATCGATCATCCCGACACATGGAACTCAAAATAACTTCGATGGGTACAAACGAAGGAACTTCGCAAGATGTACATTCTTTTGCACCACCAGTTGAATACGATCCAGGACCGCACGGCAACGGATTTATGGAGTTTTCAGGGCAAAAGTATCCTCGAGGGCATAATCCACTGCAGTTTTCGCTACTTAGACCGACTTTCGAGCCGTATGTCCCACCTCGGCATGGCTGTCTCACACCACTTTTGCACCAAAACCCTGGCTCACACTGCACTTGACTAGTCATTTGACGTTTCTTAGCGGAGTCGTCTTGATCCATCAATTGAGATTCATTGATGCTGTAATACCCCAAGTCGACGTTTACAGGTTGGGGGGAACCTTCCGGACAGTAGACATTGGGGTCGCCACAGGAGAGTTGTGTGTCTTCGGTCGTCGGTGGACCAGGATGTGATGGGCAATACTTTCCTGGCGAACACGGCTTGCAGTCTTTCACATCAGTCGCCCCCGTCTTCATACCATACGTTCCCGCTGGACAAGAGTACTTAAAGCAAGTAAAATCGGTCAATGTCACTTGCTGATGTTACGAGTATTCGATTTCATAAATCTGGCTGCTCACCTTAATTCCATACCTGCAGTAATATCCCACATCACAAATCACTAGATATATAGAGAGCATGCGCCAGATAAGTCTATATCAACGTCAGCAATCTTGTATGAAGTGCATGAGCGTCCTACCTTGCATCTCGTGGGTTGCATTAATGCTTGGCCCGTCATAAAAATCAGTTATGATGGAATCATTGACTGAAGCTGAGTAGAACCCTTTTTCTACCAGCTTTGGCAGCTTTGATCCCTTAGGACAGTACACTGTTGAGTTTCCGCAGGGAAATTGACGAGGTGATGGACTACCCGATAGACAGTAGTAGCCTGCTGAACAGCTGCCGCTACATTGGCTGTCCTTCAATCCCAACGAATCTCCAAAATACCCCCCATCACAAGGATGGCGAACTCCGTCTTTGCACCAAAATCCTTTCGGACAAATGTGCTCGGAAACTTTTGAGTCATTGGGTGAGTCTTCGTTCGTGTAGAATCCCTCGCTGTGAAAGCAGTGTTTGGTAGTGTGAGGACACGAATCAACTGGACATGAAAGATCTGCATTCGTTGCGCACGCAATCGCTCACCTGACATAAATCGGCACTGCGCTTTCTTTTGGACAGAACAAGTTCACTGCGCCGCATTTGTTTTCTGTTGGACTAGTGCTTCCTTCTCCACAAAAATGCCCCTCTTCACATGCTCCTGTGCAAGTACTACTGACTTCACGTTCTTTATTCCCGTATCTTCCGGCTGGGCATGGAAATCTTATACCTGCATTTGTGAATGTAAGTATGCGCATCATATTATCGTTTTTTCAATTGAAGAATTGCCGAACTTGATCATCCATGCTTACCTTCATCGCAGTAATGCCCTGTAGGGCAAGGCATCTCTTTCGCTTTCGTAAATTGGGTTCCAGGTTGGTAGAAATCATCCGCCAGATGCTGAAATTCAGAGGCCTTGTAACACTTGGCCTTGACAGGATCGAATTTCAGTGCAAAGAAAGTTTTTTCCGTCGGCGATTGATAACATTCGCAAGTTAATTTGTCAGGAGTACTTTTGGCTTTTGGGCCACATGCAAGGCATAAGGAATAATCGTCTCCAGAAAGATGCTTGTAGTATCCGTCTTGACAAAACACACACTTTCCAGCTATGCGGGAAGAGGCAATTGGTGACACCTGAACGATGGGATCAGGAGTTGATTCTCTGTACATTCCTGGTCGGCATGGTTCTTCTTCTATACTTGTGTAAAATCCTGATGTTACCTTTGTCGGTGAGGCAGCTCCTGACGGACAGAATCTATTCTCGCCGCCGCATGCAATCTGACGAGGAGATATAGCACTTTCCGGGCAGTACCATCCCATATCGCACGTACCTGAGCATCTGGAGTTGCTAAGTCCTTCGGTAGACCCGAAGTGACCTGCAGGGCATGGTAGGAGAATACCATCCACTGCAAAATAACCCACGGGTGCCTGCTGCTGACCTTGTCTTGTTGTATTTGTACCTCCCAAAGAAAAATAACCAGCTCGTACTTGTGTTGGATGAATCGTTCCTTCCTCGCAAAAGACTGTCGAATTTCCGCATGGAAGGGCAGAGCTTAGCCCAGGCGATGGGCATTGAAATCCTTTGGGGCACTTCCTCTTCACTCCTCCAACGCAGTAAGATCCCTTCTCACAAGGCCGTTCTGAAGATCTCCTGGTTTCATCGGGACCTTCAGTGTAGAAGCCCTCGGTAACAGGCGTTGCTGCGACGCTCCCTGCAGGGCAGTAGAAGTTCACTGCACCGCATAATTGAAGTGACTCCTTGTCGCTGCAAAAGTGTCCCTTAGGGCAGAGACTTTTTTAGGGGAGTCAGAGTCAGACAATGTTTAATGAAGCCCGCTGTAAAATAATTGTGCTGAATCGAGCCGTACCTGCATGGTTTTTGGGCATTGTTCTTGCAGGTATATCCCCGCAGTGGAGTGGTATCAATGTGAGAGCTGGCTGGCAATCCAAGAAATGCGATCGGAACGACAAACTTGAACATGAGTCTTTTCATTTCAGCAAGAGTGCACGTTCCTGTCCAAAATTTAAAATAAATACTTGTGACTAAATAATGTTAATCGCTCTCTCTAGATTAGAATACGTTACATCATGTGTTCACCAAAATTATCGTTGTATCATATCTGGTCTTTGATTACCTTCGTTTCACAAAAGGCTGAATGTAAGCTATAGAACATAAAAATTGGGGAATATAGTAAAAAACACTTACATCTGAAAACAATCTCCTACTTCCCCAAGTCCCTGATGGATCAGGCCTTTCACGATGCATGCTGCTAAGATTGTCCAACACTTCAGACACTTGCGCTGATTTCTCACTAGGTGGCAACGGTCCTCCTGCAGCAGGATCATCAATATTGTTGGACTCATCTTGAGCTGGGAAATCATCAGAATTGAAAACAGCGACAACTGGCTGAGAAATTGCCGACGTGGACTCTGACGTAGTAAACTCTGATGCATGCTTCGCTTCTCTTCCTCCTTTGCCCGGGCTCATTGGAGAAATAGGCACGGAATCATTGGCACCAGGATGTTCACGAACCGATGCGGCATTTCCCGAATTACTACAAAGTTCAGTTTCGCCCTTTGGATCGTCGCCATGACCGTGCGACTGCTCACCTTCATTCATGTCTGCTTGAACATTGTCCTTATTTTCAAATAGACTAAGTTTCTGCAACCCGGTTTGTATTTCTTCCTGTACTTCCTCTGTTCTGTTTTGGTTTTCGGCCTTTTTCGTGGTCGGCGACGTGGTTGTGGTCGGCGACGTGGTTAACATGATCTTACTAATGTGAGGTTTTGTCTCCTCAGTGGATGGTATCTCCTTCTTCCGTAAAAGTGCACTAGCATAACCAACCAGATTATTGTTCGTTTTTTTATCTCCTAACGGCTGTTGCTCGTCTGTTTCTGTCCCTCCCAAACCTGGAAAATCTGATGACTTGAAAAACTCGTTACTTGCATCTACCGTGCTCTGCCGTTGTTGCTGTCGGTTTGAAGAAGGAAGCGGAACACCGTCACTGGTTATTGATCGATCGCCATGGTGATGATACTGCTGCTTTGGTCTGTTATATGATCTGTTGTTAGATCCTGACGGCGGGGGGTTGCCGTGATCTCTTCTAAATAGAGAGTGATCTCCATTCTTCTTCGATTTATTCCCCCCATTCCCACGATGATGTTCGCCTATTGGAGGCGATGGGGTACCGCGTCGTTGCAAGTTGTAAATACTTTCACTCTCTCTTGATCCTGCAGTGCCCGGCGTGCTGGAACCGTACGAATCTCGTTGGTGATTATGCTGCTGGAGCTGGTGTGGCTGTTGATTGCTCTTGTGCTTCTTTTTCTCAACTCGCTTCTTCTGCCCTCCACCGTAATGCTGGTACTGGTGAAAGTAGCCGTTAGAGTCTAAATATCTATTGTCGTGGAACTGGGATAGATGAGGTGGCGGCGAAGGATATCCATGATAGTAGTCAACATATTGTTGCATTCCGTGGTACGGATGAAAGGGAGGGGGTTGGGGGTAACTATGTTGTTGAGGAGGTGGAGGCGGAACTCCATGCCCCATCTGAGAGTAAGCCGGATACGATTGCATCTGTTGTAATTGCTGCTGCGAGTACATTATTGCATACTGCATTTGCTGTGGATAATATGGAAGTGGTTGTGGCGGATGCTGCATTCCCATAGGCCATGGATGCATCGGAGGAAATATCCGATGTATTGGCTGGGGGGTATGGTTGGTATGTAAATTGTTCGCGTTACTATCGGCCATCATGGAAGATGGAGCCGATGGACCCGAAGGAAATATGTTGCCAGCCCCCTGCGGTCCAATGAAAGAAATATGATTTCCAAACTTGGCCCCTGAGTCAGATACGGAGGAGAGAGATGTCGCAGATTGAGCACCGCCAATAGAAATTCTGGATGAAGATGGTGGTAAATTGCTAACAACTGTCTGCTGCTGTTGGTGCTGCGTCAGAGATTCCAAGGATGCCGACGAGGGACTTTCATATCCCAGGGGCGAGAGGCCCGTGGCAATTGGCACACCATGCTCCTGCTGTTTGTGGTGCATAGCATCCTGGTCCTGACCCTCTCCTTGTCCCTGCTTCTGCTGAACAGGCAGGGGAGGCGGGGGAGGTGGGACTCCCATCATCCCCTGGATGGGATTTGACATGCTGTGCGTTTGTAATTGTGGTGGAATCCTTGGAGGAAGCTGACCCATTACGCCTTCAATTCCAATGGGTGTCCCTACCATCGCCGGCGGGGGTAGAATTTGATTCGTTGGACCAATCCAATTCCCATCAGAACTAATGGTAACTAGATTGTTACTCCCATACAATGCCCTTGCGAGGAGTAGCGCCACTGGTTCATTTTGCAGTTGCGGACTAAAATGGGAACATATATCCTTGACCTTTGGAAAGTTTGTAATTATTCCGACAGGGCACATATACTGCGCAGGGCGGGGCGTGGGCATATCCAAATGCTCAGATGTGAGCATTTTGCGTAGGTAGGTGTCACGCGAGAGATTTTTGGGCGAGAAATAGAACTCCACTTGAGTTCTCAGGCGGGTGTAGACGCTTTCCTGGGCTGCGTCTTTCTCTGCAGCCAATGAGGGAAATCCAACATTTACTCCACTGCATCGGTCCGACATTTCCGGCTGCATTTTTCCTTCAATCCTCGACAGGGTCACCAGTACCTATTACGGTTTTTTTTCAATTCAATGAACTCACTGGTCACTGGTCAGATATGTCAAACCGAATGGATTTACGGAAAAAGAATGTCAGATCAACGCTATAGCAACTATTAGTAACAACTATTGGTAAGTCGCAAATTGAAACCAATGCCATACGCGCCACCAACCGCCTCGGTCTCATTAGACATAGGAAGTGGAATAGCTATTTGCCACAGCGAGCTCTTGAAGTAAATTATGCCTTCGACCCTTGCCATCCACCATGCAGCGAACCTCATGTTGACTTCTAACTTCCCAGCACAATAATAATGGGAAAAGGCGGCGGCGAGCGGCGAGCGGCGACACCCCGTTCCACGTTCAAGCTTTACTCACCGTCGTCCCAGAGGTTCGAGAACAACAATAACGGGTTGAGAACAAAACGAAGAAGGATCAAACGTCGGGGACCCCCACCACGAAGCAGCCGAAGCAAACGCAAACGACTTTTGGAGCCAGCAGCTGGAAGTGGGGTTGTAATGAGAGTGCGGAGGTGCGGCTGCTCTAGCTCGCCGCCGGCCTGACCTATTTTTCTGCGACATCACCGTGATTGATATCGCTAATTTTGTACACAACACTACTGTACGTTTGGTATGTACTACTGACAACTCCGCGATTGGGGGGGGATTTATCTCGGGAATGGCTGGGTCGATTTCCAATTTTTTTGCCCAGTGCTGTACCTCAATATGTACGCTAAAGCACT
>JALLBB010000107.1:0-23392 GCA_036939735.1 Discostella stelligera | reverse complement strand
TTCAAGGATTTTCTGCAAAAAAAGCCTTGAATGCTAAATTGTCCATAAGTCCCTAAAACCTTATTTGAGGCTCATGAAAACCTAACAAATGGACAAGGCATTAAAAGACGAACATTTCTATCAAACATAGTCCTATGCTCAGGCAATTGGCCATTGGTCTAAACATGAATTGAAGCCAACAACATGGTGAAAAAATATCTCCATCAACACGATATTGCGATTGACCCTCATCAATATCATTTGTACCCACCTATTGCCTTCTGTCTCAGCCCACTGACAAATGCTTCTTTAACATGTCAACAAACACCATTGCTGATCAGCCCAAGTTTGCAAGGGCTGCAACCATCCTGATTTGGGCTCAAGCGCTGACAGTGCATGAGGCAATTCTTGCGGCCAATTTAAGCATCTCAAGAGAAAGGTGACACAGAGCCTTCCTCTTACATCTTACAACCAAGCACATTTTGAAACACTCCCTCCCGATGACCTCCTCAATCATCTCTCTGAAATCGATGGGATTGTCATGTACTGATATCTCTTTATTCATAATTATGAATATAATACAAGCCTGGCGGGGCTGCGCCACCCCTGGGGGAGGGGGGGAGGGCAAGAGGGCATCTGGGACAGTTTAAATGTCAATTAATTGAGAATAAGTATTATGAGCCATGATGGATAAAAAGTGTCAAGTCGCACTTGCCCCTTTGACCAGCCACAGCTCAGCCGTCTTTTTGTATTAGACCACAAAACTTGCAGGGCATATTGCAGATATATCACAGATGATATATCTCTTCCTGGCTGTAAAGTTGCCAGTGTGTTTGTAGGAGGCTGGTGGCTGCCATGGTTGTGATGCCGCGAGATCGCGCGGCGAGTTCTGATACAGCACACCAAAAAAGGTCACATTACTTCATCTCAGAACCCCCCTAAACTCATAGGTAGTACTACCCAGCTGAGAATCCTGAGGCCTTCCATATTATGGTGTGGAAGGACGAAGGCGACAGACACTTCTTATTCTGTCGCGCCGTCATGATGTGCACAACTTTTTCGCGTGATCTACGGTGTGTATTTAAAACAAAATGGCGGGAAGCCTTTCTTCGCTCTTGGCGGCTAGCTTGTAGATACCTTACGTACTCTTAAGGACGTACCTGCTGTCGCTCGAGCTCCGAGGCTTCGAGCTCGATACCCTCGACCCTCGACATCGCCGTTCATTCGGTTGCCGACGCCATGAATGACGACAACGCACTGATGCCGCCACCGCCGCCGCGGGGGTTTAAGCGGCACAAGACTTTAGCACCGTTGAATGACGAGAAAGCAATATTGACCTCGCAGCAACACCAGGGAGCACCGGTACCGGTGATGTTTGATAACGATTCAGCATTGATCTCCGTGGGACCGAGGCACAATTGCAGAAGTGACGGCGGCGGGTTAAATTACGAGAGAGAAACATATAATTATGCTTGCACTGGTAAAAGTAGCTCAGGATATTCGCTAATGAATGGCGTGCGTCTAGGTGCAGTCTCTCCCGAGGAATATTGCGCTTTTATTCCTGAATCGGCAAATAATTCAATGCTTCACAATGAGTCTCCTACACACTACGATAGTCAAGGAAAGGAAAAATCAATTCTATCGTATGATGATTGCCTGATTGTGAGTAAAAGTGATGACTCCATCATCGTCAGCAACAACAATCAAGTTTCCAGAAATGTGCCGTTCGAATCAAATGGGAAAGCCAAACTACATCAAAAAGTCTGTGATATCGGATCCAATCGGGACAGTTATTATTATCGATCCACGAAGAGGAAGCAAACTCAAATTTGTGACTCTCATACGCTCGTCAATGTATCATTTCGAGATATCATCGGACACGGGCAGGCGAAGCTACGCCTGGACGAGGCATTACTACCCTTGGCCTTGCCGAGAGACTTGGCAGATTCTGTATTGACAGGTGTGTGCATTCAAAGTCAATCATCTTATTGACCCACTAATCCATTCATTTGACAATATTTGTAAAGGAATCAGAGCCGCACCTGCTTCTATTCTCCTTCACGGCCCTCCAGGCTGCGGTAAAACGAAGTTGGCGAAGGCAGTGGCCGGAGAAGCACAGGCTGCTTTCTTTTCGGTTGGACCAAGTGACATTCTTAGTAAATTTGTGGGCGAATCAGAAGCGTCGATTCGCGGACTGTTTCAGGAGGGTGAGTTTGACTTTCGATATGTACTTTGCCGCACGTGATTCCCTCACACACTTCGCAATCATTTCGGTCGGCACGCCATGAAGCTCGGAGGCGGGCTAAGAACTCGGAAAGCAAATGCGCCGTTATCTTGTTTGATGAAGTTGATGCACTAGGTCGATCCCGTGTTGACGAAGAAAGTGGGAAAATGTCTCAAGCGGGCGCGGATAATAGTTCGCGTCGAGTACTGGCTGAATTGCTTATTCAAATGACCAATTTGAATGACAACCAAGACGGAGAAAATGGAACTGAGTCGGAAGGCGAGGAGTATGATGGGTATTGTGATGATGGCGAAAGCTTCTCTGGACGATCGAATACATCAACAAGCATCGCCGATCGGACTGATGACGGCATGCAGCCTTCTGTTGATCCGTGTCTCCGTCCCAAAGCCCTATGCTACGAGGAGCATCATGTTGGCACACATAGCAGTTCTGGAAGAGAGGGTAGCACTACTAACTCTTCTGATCAGATGCAGCCGAAGCCTCGCATAATCGTGATTGCCGCAACTAATCGGCCCGAAGACTGTGACCCAGCATTGCTGCGTCGGTTTGCAGTACGAGTCCTCGTCGGTTTGCCCTCGAAGAAGGATCGAAAAAAGATTATTCAACGTCTGTTGTTAGATGTAGAGCATAACATCGTTTCTTCTCAACTCGATGAGTTGGCCCATGCCACGGAAGGCTGGTCGGGATCAGACCTTGAGTCAATGACTCGAGAGGCGGTTATGGCGCCAGTCCGGGAGAGTCTTCGAGCAGCTGCCATCATGAAGAGGAAGGCGAGCAAAGTTGTGCAAAGGAGTGGAGTGGATTCATCGCAAATGCAAGAGCTGAAAAGAGTGGAGGACGCTCGAAACGCAACTCGGGAAGCTTTGTTGAACCAATTCCGCAAATTGCGTCCGGTGTCTGCTCGAGATTTCGAGGTATGTTTTGCTCTCCAATCCTACTTCGACAAATACAGCACTGCTGCCTAGTGTTAATATTTCATCATCATTTTTATTTCCTCTCAACAGGATGGGATCGCTTTTTTCCTCGGTGATCAGCGCGGCAGCTCAGTTTCAGGGCCTTTTCAAGACAACTACAAGCAACGGCACTACGATAGCAGCAGTTCAAGTGAAGACGATGAATAAACTGGAGTAAATATTGCTGAGGTTTCATTCAAATAACATAGATATCAGGAGCCCACCCTTGTGCATGAGTGGTAGAATGACCACATCTTCTAATTATGGAACTACTTCCTTGCTGTTTGTTAACGCGTGTCCGCCACATCCCGCCTTATATTCCTTTCTTTCACTCACTACATCATTCCTCCCATTCCACCCATGCCGCCCATACCTCCCATTCCACCGCCAGTCATACCTCCACCCTCTTTAGCAGGCATGTCAGCAATCATTGCTTCACTGGTGGCCAACAGTCCCGCTACACTTGCGGCATCAATAATACCAGTCCTGGTGACCTTTGTCGGATCTATGATACCTGCGTCGAACATGTTGCAATACACGCCATTCTGAGCATCGAACCCAGTTTCGATAGGGGTATCCGCCTTTATCAACTCTCCACACACAACCGCACCCTCCTCGCCAGCATTCATGACGATTGTCGACAACGGAGCGCGTAGAGCTTTCTGGATGATCTCCACTCCAATACGTTGATCCATGTTCTCAGCCGCTTCCGCCACGGCACCCAATTTTGTTGAGCAGTAAAGGAGCGCCTTCCCTCCCCCTGGTACGATTCCCTCCTCGACGGCTGCGCGCGTGGCATTGAGTGCGTCGACAACGCGATCCTTCTTTTCGTTCACCTCAACCTCGCTGGCTCCTCCAACCTTGATCACTGCCACACCACCCGCAATTTTGGCCAATCGCTCCTGAAGCTTCTCACGTTCGTAGTCGCTCTTGGTCGTCTCAATTCCATCACGAATAAATTCACAACGTTCCTCGATGAGAGATTTATCACCCGCGCCATCCAGAACAATGGTATCATTTTTGGTAATCCTCACACGCTTACAACGTCCGAGTTGATCCTGTGTGACTTCTTCGATTTTCATACCCATCTCCTGGGAAATGACGGTCCCACCCGTCAGGACCGCGAGATCCTGCATGATCGCCTTGCGATTGTCCCCAAATCCAGGCGCCTTGACGGCGCACACCTTGATACCGGCGCGAAGCTTATTCACAACAAGTGTCGCCAGTGCCTCGCTCTCCACGTCCTCGGCCACGATGACCAAGCTCTGCTGCGCCTTGATCACGCTCTCCAAGATGGGAATGAGTTGTTGAATGCTGCTAACCTTCTTCTCCACCAGCAGGATGACTGGATTTTCCAATTCACAAATTTGCGTCTTTGGATCGGTGATGAAGTACGGGCTAATGTATCCTCGATCGAACTTCATCCCCTCCACGACCTCGAGCTCGTCCTCGATGGTCTTGCCGTCCTGAACGGTGATGACGCCCTCCTTGCCCACGCGTTCCATGGCATCGCTGATCAATCGTCCGATTTCGGCATCTCCGTTGGCCGAGATGGTGCCCACCTGACTCACCTCCTCGCGCGACGTGATGGGTCGGCTGATCTCCTCGAGCGTATCCACCACGACGTTCACGGCCTGCTGAATGCCCCTGCGGACGTCGAGGGGGTTCATGCCCGCCGCCACCGCCTTGCATCCCTCGCGGTAGATGGCCCGCGCCAGGACCGTGGCGGTGGTGGTGCCGTCCCCGGCGATGTCGTTGGTCTTGGAGGCGACCGACTTGACGAGCTGCGCGCCCATGTTCTCGAAGTTGTCGTCGAAGTCGATGGATTTGGCCACCGTCACGCCGTCCTTGGTGATTTTGGGCGCGCCGTACGGCTGAGCGATGATGACGTTGCGTCCCTTGGGACCGAGAGTTACCTGTCGTACCGAAGAATGTGGAAACATCATGACGACGACGAGGGAATGGTATTCGTGTGAGCATGCGGATGCAAACGAGGCCAAGAACTACTACTACACGGGGTGGGAAGACGACTCTTATATTATTGAAAGGTTGAGCATCATCATTCCAATTCCAGCCCGGGCAGTCGGACGCAGCAGTTTCGCGAATTTCTATCTCACCTGCACGGCATCGGCCATGAGATCCACGCCACGCAACATGGCGGCACGGCCCTCGACGCCAAAACGAATCTCTTTTCCTCCCGCCATGGATCGAGTCGAGCCGAGGAGTTTGGCAGAGACATTCTTGGCGGTGGTGGTGCTAGAAGTGAGGGCGGCGCGGCGAAGGGTGCTCATGGTCCGTTCTAGATATCTCTGATGCTGATGAAAAATGGAATGGGATCTGTAGCTGAAGAAGAATGAGATGAACAATGAAATTGTTGGTGTATTGCAGGACTGCTGCTGCTAGCTGTCGCTGTCGACCTCGATGGAAATAATATTGTGTGGCGCGGAGAAGAAGATGATACACCGACAAAGATCTTCTGCGGATCTCCTGGAATTCTCAAGAAAATGATTGCGATCTTTGGTTCCCGCAACTGGACGAACGATTTGGCCTTCAGGACAAACTTGGCGATTTTCTCATTCAACAAAACGACACCACACTACTTTTGTACAACATCATCATGTCGGCTGTGATACCGTGATACCGGTAACGCAAGCAGTACAAAAGATAAAATATTATTGTACTTGTACATTTTACTTGTATCACCTATTGATCAGAGATGTTGTCATCTCTCTCTCTAGACCCCTCACTCGTCGCCTCTTTATCGTAAACACGCGCAGTAGAGTAAAACGATCGATCATTGAACAATTTCTCATATTGATGATGTTCGGCATCCCAATCTCTTGCCTGAGAAAAGTACGCCTCGTCGCGAATGGGTGGCTGGAAGGTTGTGCCAATAGCGATAGTGCTACTAGTGTCCTCCTGAGTCGCTGACTTCGTCGCCGTCCATCCGAATGAACGAACAAGCGAAAGGAGGTTGGCACCCTCCAATTCTCCTTCGAAGGTCTGGATGAACCCACTGGTATCGAGGTAATCATCGGTGAGGCGACTCACGGCCACATATTTGGCTCGACGACGTTCCACAACCTCTTGCGGACCAATTCGTTTATCGGGCAACGTAGGATGAATTGGGTTGTCTACAATATTGGAGCATTGGCTTCGGTCGAACTCCTTCCGGTTGGGTAGGTCTGGATCATAAACTTGCATGTCATCATCGATTTTACGGTTCTTCCCACAAGTGCCCTCTTCGTAATTGGCCTTCCACGTTTGACCCTTGACGCTTGGGACAGAATTGGGAATCCACGCATTATTTTTGGGATCATTGGGGTCCAAGAACCGACTTTGGATGCCGTTTTTGCTATTCTCATACAGGGGATGACCTTGACCAAGCACCTTCTTGTATTCGAATGGGTCATGACATACACTTCCTTCGGAACTCAGATTCTCCTTCCCATACGGCACTTCTCTCTCTTGGAGTGTTAAGCGGTTGACGCAAATTATTTTCCATGGCTGGTCCTCGGTTCGCCATCGCTGCAAGTATATGTCGTGGAAGTCGTCATATCCTGGCTCATACTCCGCACGATGATAGCTAAGTGCAAAATTGATGCTGCCGTCAGCATTCTTCACACTTTCCCACGTGGGCTGCATCACAGCTTTCGGAAGAATGTACTCTACAGTAGTATAGTAAGTCCGGAACAAGTAGGCAGTGCCATCGTCGTCTTGGAACAACGTTTGGTCACGGGTTCGGTTGCCATCGGGGTAAAAGGAACGAACGAACTCGAACGGCCCATTGTAGTAGTCGCTCACTGCCACTCCAGCCATTCCCAACTCGCGGACACCATTATCGATTATCATCCACATGACATATTTGGCTGTGGAATTGTTGTACAGAACTTTGGGTTGTTCCACTCGGAACGGTCCACTTGTCGCATCAACCATGTCGGTGACATTGACAAAATGAAGCATTGCTCCCTCATTTTTCCACGTCAAGAAGTCATCGGTGGAACATGCCATCACGGCGCCGGACAGCAACTGTGTCGGGTCGACGTTATTGTCGTGCTCCCCATACCATACGAACACGTAGGGTTGTACTCCAACAAAACTTTCATTATCCTCGCCATCTACCGCGATCTGGGATTTTGACAGTCGAAGCAAAGATCCTGAATGAAACTTTCCCTTTTTACCATCTGTTGAACGGAATTTGACGTCAGATGTAAAGTTGTTTTCGCCCTGCCCGTCATAGGGTTTGATGAACTTGTTATCTGGTCTCTGATAAATTGCTCTCCGAGAAACATGGGATTCATGGCGCTGCATCGGTCGAAGGGAGCTTGTCTCACCGATATCTTCCACCTTCCAACCTCTTTCCATTGGCCGCTCCATATGTAGTGTTCCGTTCGGCAATACAACGGGACAGATGAACCCCATCGTCGTATCTTTGCCAACGTAGATTTCATCAAACCAGACCTTCCCTCCTCCGTAGAAGTTATCCAGAGAGAGTGTACGGATGCCTTCTCCACGAAATGGCGACCTCTGAACTAAGCGAACATCGTCAATGTACACGTCGTGCGTGCGAGCTGTCCAATCAATACGAATGTCAACTTTGGTCCAACGATTACTCTTGTCAGATGCTAATTTAATTATGTTCAACTGCTTGACGTGCTCGTCATCCGATGGAATTCCAAAGTAGTTCACCCCATGGCGAACTTGTTTACCAATAAAAATGCCGATCACCGCAGTGTAATCGAGATTTGATTTGCTGGCAATGTATGACCATCGTGATTCTCTCAATTCGAAGGCTGCATCCCAATCCAACACTGACGGTTCGACGCGGAAATGGAAGGTTACGCGACCTGGCCTAATTAGTGTTCCGAGGTCATATTCTGGGGAGCTTTTGGTTGACATTAAGCGCTGTCGCGTTTTGAGAGCTGGTGGTACCTTTCTTGGGCTTAAGGATAATGAACTCCTGGTCCCTTCAGCGCCCGTGGTGCTGTCTACGGAAAGTTCAGCATCGTGTGCGGTTTCAACGAAAAGGCTTCCTCGTCCTCCAGAGCATACTTGAGAGGGGACAGTTTCTGCGCTACATTTGCCGCCTTCCACTGACAGGGATGATGATTTGCTGAGTATGACGGATTGAGCAAATAATGCCAGTCGTCCACCGGATCCTCCTCCACCATGACCACCGAATGATTCAACTTTTGAAACCTGTTTATTACCACCGGCTCCTCCGGAAACTGAAAGCTTGCCATTCACTTGAATGAGGCCACCAGCTGCGAGAAGTATGGATCCGCCCGAGCCCCCTCCTCCAGCCGACATGTAACTGTCTGCTCCAGATTCTCCGTTGCAAGAAATGATTGCTTCGGAACCAAGAATAATATCGTTTGACGCGACGATTTCGATTGCTCCTCCACCACTTCCTCCGCGACCACGGGGCTGCTTGAAAACACCAAGCTGGAAAGGTTGATTGACGCCAACGGCACCACCGCTGCCACCATATAAATTGGATATTTTTTGGTCGCCATAGATAGTCCCGGCGGGCAAATCTCCAAATCCATCTCCGCCGATGCCAGCAAATCCAGCTCCGCCGCCTCCAAATGCAAGCGAAAATGGTTTAGTTCCGGAAATACTTCTCATTTCAACATTGTGGCTACTCGAGTGCCCCATCTCAACTTGAATAGTGGGACAACGAGAATCGACACAACCTGTTAAGTAATTCGATGCTGTCATCTTCTCGTAAGTGCCTTCCTTGTCGAACAGACTTGATGTTGGTGAGAACGGAGATACATTTCCTTCTTTTGTTGTTAATGTGAGGGTCCATGTATAGCCTCCCGATCGTGTTGGATCGCTCCGTAGGACGTGCACTGTTGAGAGCGAGGTGAAGCTTTGCATTATGATGTCTTTCAGCCCCGACGCAGTCACGTCGTGCCGAATCCTCTCCGTTTCTTCACCCAAAAAATTCAGTGTGAACGCTCCTCCAATCCCATTTCCTTGTCTCACCGATTCAATGTCAATTTCGGCCCCTTTCGATTGCAAAAGGCTCGTCGCAGTAAGTATTCGCGAATCTCGTCCGATACTGCCAACAGTGCTCACGAATGTAATTTTCCAACGAAACCCACCACTGCTTCCAAACGACTCTCTTGTTACATCAACAACTCCGATTCCTGCCGCAGAGTTGGCTGGGTCTAAATTGACGCGTTGATTGAGCGAATCCTCCATTCTCTTTTTCAAATTTCCGGCGGTAATGTCATGCCTTAATAGCGGGGTTGTATATCCATTGAAATGAAGTCGAAATCCTCCGCTGAGAGTCTGACCTTGATCTGCATTTGTTGTAAGTGCTATCACCTCATTTACAATTGGTGCGCTTGTCTGAAGCGTCATGAGGTAGACCCTTGTTGACGGCGAACCAGGTCCATTGATATTATTACTAATAATTCCCTTTGCTAGCTCGCTGATGGGCACATCTCCAGGGCAGCAAGATAGCAAACCGTCACATGATCCCAGGACGCTTTCTTTGTCGACATCTTCGCTACAAATCCCCACCAGACGCTCTTCTTTACGGCGACCCACTGAAAATCCCCCAGGAAATCCACCTAGTGTCCCGGGAAGAGCAATGAACTTAGAATTGATGCGCACCGATGATCGTGACACTAGGGCCATTGCCCGCTGGCCTGTTAAGGAGATCTTGACTTTCTCATCAATATCGATAGAGTCGAATGCCCACAGTGCAACTTCGGTACCGTCGGGTGTTGCGGTGATGACTCCAGTTGCATTCACCGCACCACTCAATCTAGCATTACTTGTATTGAATAGTAAGTTGCATTCGACGTTTGCGCATTGACTCTGAATTAGAGCTGCCAGTGTTGTTCTCTCAGAGGCGATTGTCTCAGTCAAGTTTGTGATATTGTTTCGTATCTCCATTCTAGATCTGAGCAGTGCATCATTGGTTACGCCGTGATGATACTCATTGTCCATCCATCGTTCCATTGATGTATGATGTTCAATCAAGTTGATTTGGTCAGCAATATCCAATTCCATAGACTTTTTGTTCAGAACCAACCCACTATTCCATGCCTCGCCGAATGTTCGAACCTTTGGACCCAAAGGGCTAAACTCGAATGGCGACCAATGTGCTCCCGAAGGCTTTTGGTGAGCCTTGTCAAATGGCTTCCCCGGTAGGCAAAGGTCTGTGTAATTATTCATCCTGCAGCTTTGTTCCCAACCTCTTATACCTTGCCTCCAGTCCTCGAAGTCCAAAAACAATGACACTTGAGAAAGTTGTCCGTTTTGATACTCTTGTAGCACGTAATCAGGTTCGGCTGAGGATTGGTTGTACCGACTCACTGCCGGAGGACACCTATGCGTCGCTTTGCACCTCACATACGAGTCGGTTGATGTCCCAAGAGATGGGCGTGACAAGTATTCAGAAAATAATCGATGCCGTTTCACAAAACCAGATATGCCCCATGTTGGATCTATCTTGAACGTTACATTCCCGGAATAGATCATTGAGCGAGGCTCTAAAATTTGCCTCAAAAGTTCTTGCAGCTTAAATACGACCCACGTAGTATTTTGCCCACTTCCATCCGTCGACACCTCTGGTACTAGTCGGAATGATACAATAACCGAATGCAAATCAGCTTCTTTTACAAAGAGAACGCTAATCTGCCCTGGTTTCAAGCCGAGAGCCCTCTCCATGTCCTGTACGATAAATGTCTCAAATATGCAATAGGTGCTATTGGAAGAAGTGGGATTTCGGCACGAGAGCATGCTACCTTGGTTTAAGATCCTTCCATGGATGGAGTGCATAACATCATGTCCTCCTACGATCGATATTGAATACATGAACTTCAAAGAATGGTCCCACTGCTGAGCTTCCAAACCGTATAGTGCGTCTACCTCACGAGTAACTTGTCCCGCATATATTGTTGAGTTTGGTTCTTGTATGAACTTTGTCAATGTTGTGACGAGGAACGCATCGGCTGGAAAGAGACGGAATGAAACGACAACACTTTCGGTGTCCCAATAGTTTGCATTCCCTTCAGGCTTCACACTTGTGATGTGTATGCGACATGGACTTGTCTCGAGCGAAGTTGCAACATCCAGCACGAATTGAGTATCAAAGCTTTGCCGAGAGATGGTGGTTCCGAAATACTTGTCCTTGATGAGGTATCTTCCGGGACCATCGAAAATGGAAAGCTTAATTCTCAAACGTAGGTCGACATAATTGCTTTCAAAGATATAATTGCATTGATCCCATGACGAGCACCAGTGCTCACACCAATCATCGAAGAAAGCCGGATTTGTAGGAACTGATAACGCCGTTGACGTTGGAGAGAATCGTGACACAATAAACAGCACAACAACAGCTACGAATTCGAGCATTGGGTAATTCTTGTGCACAGGACGGAATCTGACCCTTCAAAACCTCTCCGTCGGATGTCTTTTTTCAAATTTTGAATGCTTGTCTGAATTTCGCACAGCAGAATGAGCGATAATCAATGGGAACCATTCCCAGCAAATGTACTTGCTGAACACACACATCAACCGAACAATGACACCAGCGCAACGAACCTGAATGGAGCAAATGACGATAGCCGTGAAAGAACTCTCGCCACTCTCAGGCGGAGGTACAGAAGGCGCGAGGCTTTGAAAAATGAAACTGATCTTGAGGAGGGTAAGGTCTCCAATCTGCCATTTGTCGTAGCAGAGGATCAGAAGACGGAAGGAAAAGTTTCGTTTGAATCTTCCGTGAACAATGAGACAGAGATAAGTTCTCAGCACAATCATCCACCATTGATCACACATCGTTCCAACTTCATTCGGAACTCTGATGATAAGTTAAGAGAGAAATTCAAGAATCTGATTCGAAGCTCAGCGGATCAAGGAGTATCTGAGGCTCAATTACTTGACAAGATGCAAACTAAAACAGGCGATGCAAGACATGATCACCCATTTCCAACTGTGCACTACTCCAACTATATTCGGAAGCCAGACGACAAGCTTAGGGAGAAATTTAAGAACTTGATCCGTAGCCCAGCCGATGGAATACCAGAAGTACATATAATCGGAGAGTTGAGCGAGGGCACTGGCTTTAAAGATACATTTGTTTCGTGCAAGTGGTGAGTTTTGTACTTACTCGAGGACTTGTTTATTACGGCATGTCATTTAAGAATTGCCTTTCTTGGGCGTTGCAGGTATCTGGAATGGGGTAAGGCGTGGTCATTCCTTGCCGGTGAAGATGCAGGCCAAACACAATATTCTGCATCGGATGATCAAATCAACATCTGGAATCATCCCATCGATGTCCATTTTGCAACTGCAAGTATGCAAGGCTGGCCTCGCTTCATTGCGCAATTGTGGGAGCTTGATGAATATGGTCGCTCGATTTTATGCGGGTATGGCTTTGCTCATTTCCCGACAAATCCAGGTGAATTTCAGATTGTCAGCGCGTACGACATACTTGCGCGATCTATTGACTCTGCATTCATTCTCTATTTTCAGGGTATCACGAGCTAGAGATTCGTTGCTGGCGACCGAGTGGGTCAATAATGGAAGAGCTCAATTCCTTCTTTCTCGGGACGTCGGCGTGTTTAGCAGATGAGAAGATTATATTTGGAAAGGCGTGGGAGACGCGATCTCAGTTGAACACTGTGTCTTCAGGAACGGTAAGTGCACGGAAGGTAATCCGTCAGCACATGCTGCGCCATCTACTTTTCGCATCACCAACTTTCAATCCATTAATTAGGTCAAGATAAATGTTCATATCCTCTTGCGCTATTTCAACGAGCAAAAGGTATCAATTTATCGCGGATTATCATCGCTCTAAAGATATCACACTTCTTCTCCCCAACACATTCCAACTGTGACAATGCCAGGGGCAAGTCCAGCGACTCAGTCAGAGTTGTTCGAATCCGCTGCAGTACATTATACTTCATAATATTAATCAAGATATGATTCTTCAAAAGACTTGGTTAAGTTTAGACCCTAAGATTCCTCCTGATGTATTTTTCTTCACACAAACACTTACGGTGGCGGCGTTGTGCCTACGATATCCTTCGCAATGTTTCCACTGTCGATAAAGGATGTCATGTCGCGGCTGAAACCTAAATCGGTGTGACACACACTAATACAACGACGAACCATCACCGACCATCCAACGAGGCCGATCATAAGCACCTCCAACGCTACTTATTAGACGCGACCGAGTTAGCGTGAAAGAAAAAATCATCAAGAGGGAGATCTCAAAGAGCGCCTGTCACATAATTGATACGAAACTCCCCTATTCCCCAAAACAAACTTAAGCTCAGCAGATTTAGTAACCAAAAGCTCCCATTTCCTCCGCCTGCTCCTTCATAAAGGCCTCATAAAACTGATAGATGATGGTAACACTCAACAAAATACCCGTTCCCGTACCAATGGCGCCCATGAAATCGGCAATAACAGTAAGCGCACCAATGCACATGCCACCAAACGCGGCAGCGGTTGGAATGTAACGGTTCAGAACATGAATGAGAGCCGAATCGCGATGTCCCTTCATGACCATTTGATTATCCCGAAGTTGCTTGGCAACATCCCGGGCCGAGGCTCCCGAAACTTCAATCCAAGTCTTGGAGAAGAGGGCACACGCCGTAAGGATGAATACTAGATAGAACACGGCATGGAAGGGATCGTAGATAATTTCGGCAAAGGATGTGGGAGGCGAGATATAGTATGCGATGCCACCCACTGGGATAGACTGTCCGCCATCGCTGTCTTGCCACTTGCCCAAGATACGCACCAGAATGTTAGTGGGGGCACGATTGTACAAGAGCTGCGAAACAAAGTACAAGTTGGACACCAGCGCCGTCTGAAGAATGATGGGCATGTTCGAGGTGTAGAATAGCTTGATGGGGTAAGTTCCCTCCTGTCCTCGGTACTTTTGATACTTGACGGGCAACACCACCCTCCATCCCTGGAAGTAGATGACGACCACAAATACGAAGACCGTAGCGGCAAGGTTGGTCAAATTGGGAAGATTTTGACGATAGACCGCCTCCTTGATCGCACGAATCTTGTCGTTCCTGGTAATGAGGAGATGGAACAGAGCAATAATCGCACCCTCAAATTCAGTTCCCCTACCAGTGTTGATGGTAGTGGGACTGAATGCCTTCCAAACAATATTCTCACAAATGTTGGTGGCGATGAAAAGACTGATGCCACTTCCGAGTCCATACCCCTTCTGAAGGAGCTCATCGAGAGTGAGCACAATGAGTCCAGCGCAGAACAATTGCGCAATAATGAGCAACGCATTCCCGGCGCCAATGGCAGATAAATCGCCATACATTCCACTAACGACGTACGCAATGGCCTCACCAACGGTGATGAGTATGCCAAACAACTTCTGCGCACCGGCAAATAATGCCCGATCTTCCTTGACATTGTAGTTAACTTCAATGATGCGACTGCCGGCAAGTAGTTGCATGACAAGCCCGGAGGTAACAATGGGAGAGATGCCCAGCTCCATGAGTGTGCCGCGGTTGGAGGCCAAGATGACACGCATCCAGTAGAAGGGATCGGAAGATTTGGCAGATTGGACTCCGTAAATTGGAATTTGGCAGCAGACCAGGAAGATGAAGAGGGTGATGGTTGTCCAAAGAACTTTTTCACGGAAAGGAATCTAGCACCAAGTTTGTGTGTCGGGGGGGATAATAATGTGTGAGGATGAAATCGAAAAGAATTGTTCGGAAGTGGAAACTAGGCCAAGCACAGCATACGAGGCTGCAGCTGTAGGGAGGAATGCGAACGACGATAACTTCGCGACCCCCACCCGATTTCCAGATGGACGCGAGCAGCGATACCCGCGACATCCCAGGGACCTCACCTTGCGATCTGGACTTGCCACCTCGGGCAAGACGCACATGACTGGTCTGATCAGATGGAGGAATCGCATGATTCTGGCCGGAAATGATTTGGGTCAGACGATGAGGGTTTCTAAAACTAAAGTGTACCAGTACTATGCGACAAGCGGCGGCTGGTCCCGTTGCCTCTCGTTGCTTCGTAGCTGTTGTTGCTCGGCCGTGGACGTGAGAGTACCATACGTGAGAGCAGAGAGCTGCATGGAGCGAGCCGCCTCAACGGCCTCACATTTTTTCCAAAAATCGTCGGCCAGACGGTTTGTCCATAGCTAAAACGACACTGAAACCGAGGGTGGGCAACTAAATTCAATTTTCCCCTTAAGTGACATCAGCTAACTTCCCCAAAATTGATTAATTAAGCCTGGGTTATGGGCTCATTTTCCGAGGGGATGGAGAGAGAGAGAAGCAAGGTGAGCGCGGCATGTTGTTGATGCGTCTCGAGCAAAGGCTTTCATGTTGTTGTCAAGAGGCAGTAATAATAGACAACGTCGTCTTTGGCTCGAGGTAGTTGACTGGAAGCGAATCATATTATAGCATTATTTGGGGGGTATATCTAATAGCAAGGTTTACTGGAAATGTAGGTGAAAAACTGCATTTTTTCTTCTCGGGAGGGTTGTCAACTGGGCGGGGCGGCGTCGGGCGTCAAGCGTCATGGGAGGGCTGCCTCGTGGGAGGGAGACGTAATCATATAGAGTTTTCAGCGTCGTGCATCGTTTCGAACCTTCCGAAACAGCGTCATTTTTTTCTGTCTGCGTTCTCGGTCGCGTTTGGTCCCCAAGTTGTGCCCCAGTCCATCTCATTCTTCTGCGACGGTTCATGTGCCTCTTTCAGTGCATGCATTTGGGCGTTTGTGCTTGTGACCATCTACCATTAGGGACCATTGTTTGTTTTTGCAATCAAGCCAGATTTTTTCACATATTGCTGATTTTTATTTCATCATCTGACATTATTTGTCTCCCCCTATTCAATTCGCCATCGAAAACGACCAGATTACAAATGGATGGCACGACAACGGGCTCCAACAACTCCCTACCTGGAGGTAACATAAATGGTTCATCGGGATTCCTTAGTTTGGGAAATGTAGGATCGAGTCAGGCTATCGTAGGAGGTATGGGCCTCTTCTCGACTGGGGGTGGTGGAGGAGATGGATTAGGGAGTACCTTTGGAACCTCCTTTGGTAACGGCTTCCCGAATGATGGGACCAACTCTGGATCAGGTATAGGTAGTGCTAATCCATCCTTTGATTTAAATGATTTCCCGAGTCTGGGGGGAGGCGCTGGGTTAGGGACTGGATCAATCAGCAGTGTTGGGAACGAAAATGGACTGGCCGCAGCATTACGACAACAACAACAGCTTCTACAGCACCATATGATGCAAGGTGGAGTTAGCACAGTGGACAAGTCCTCAAACTTATATCGACTTGCTATGTCCAGTGGCATTGCCAATGGTGTCGCTAGTAACTTTAACATGACAACGGAGGATTTTCCTGCGCTCGGCACCTCGGGAGATGTGGGGAGTCAACCGGAGGGGAGTTCAACTCAAGGCACGGCACCCCCTTCATCAACGGGGGGAAGTATATTGGACTCGTCGGGGGGAAATCAATTAGATTACACGGGATTGATCGGAAGTAATGGTGGTACCAGTTCTTCGGGCATTCAACAGGGACCATCGCAAGCAAGAATGACGACTTCGACCTCTACGCAATCTAGCAGCGGTGGATTATCTTCGAGTAAAGGTGGGACGTCGGGTAATGCTGGATCAGGTGGCGCAATAGGTGGTGACTATGGATTGCTAGGACTACTGTCTGTGATACGGATGACAGATTCAGATAGGAATAGGTTGGCACTAGGATCAGATCTCACAGTACTGGGTCTTAATTTGAATTCCTCCGAAGTTCTACATAGTACGTTTGGTGGTCCATTCACAGACAAGTCAGCAACAAAGGAGCCACATTATCAGGTAAAGTGGACTATTCGTCGTTTCCTTTGATTTCTATTTCATGCGAAACTTCAGTAGAACTCAATTTATTTCCGAAACACAAACACCATTTTCAGTTGCCAATGTGTTATTACATGCAACCGCCAGCTCTAAAAACAGGTCACCTGTCAAAATTCCAATTGGAAACACTCTTCTACATCTTCTACGCCCTCCCTAAAGACGTATTGCAAGCGTACGCAGCGCAGGAGCTGTACACGAGGGATTGGAAGTATCACGCGGAGTCTAAGTTATGGTTCAAACGAGCAACACCATCAGAGATCGCTCCCAATGGCAATTTGACGTCAGGTGGACAGTTTATCTATTTCGACATCAACACATGGGAGAGGAGGGTATACGGAAATGTCAATCAAAACATTGCTGGTGGATTTTTGACAGAGGATGATGTACGGGTTAAGTTTCCCAGTTCATAATTATTGTTTGCTATTTTCAATGGCAAAAAAGCCGTTTCCGATGGCTTAAAATAATGTGCATTTAATGATTAAGGTAGATTGCTCACAAGATAAAAGTATTGTCATAAAAATGCGTGAGACATGAGGTGCGGCCTTTGCCAGAGATGTTATGGAATTGAAAAGAGGATAAAATAATAAATTATTTGCCAGCAATGAACTCTCTGGAAAACATGGAGGGAAGGACGTCGTCAACACGCACAACCACGAACAACAACACCGTCGTCGCGATGAAATGGTAGGATGTCGCCGCCGCCAATAAGCTTGGGCAAACCATCCCTCCGCTATCGCCTCGAGTCATATTACAGCCTCATCGCCCCTGATGCAATTGCCGACAATGAGAAATGGAAGCAAAACTTTGAAGCTATCTATGATAAATATGGGGGGACTGTGGAAGGTGAATCGAAGTTATCGAACAAGCTGGCGAAAAAATACGGAAGTCAGATCAGACTGTTGGTAGCTCCACCTCATCGGAATGATCAGCGATATTTCAAGACAGACAGCACCCACTATGATAATTCATTGAATGGTAGGAAGCATGATGAATCCCATTATAATATTGATGAGAGTCAATCGGATAGCAAGATTTTGGATTTTTCATCTTCTAGATTTGATGCACACTACGCATTGATTGCTCCCGATATCGCAGTGATGGATGCCAACCCAACAATTTTCACTAGTATCAATGCCGGAAGCTCTAGACTCGACAATATCTCCAAATTTAGGGCATTTTTACCCAAGTGCGACCCTCATCGAGTAGTCCATGCATCAACCCACAAACATGCCACTGGTCCAAAAGCAAAAGTCTCACCCCCCGCTCCAAATGCGAAAAAGACCCCCATGTTTCTATCAATGTTATCGCATTATGAAGAGAAAAATTCTGGTCCTTTATCGTTGCTCTACTCAATTCTAGCAAATAAACAACGGGTGCGAGTAATGGTGCGATATGTGGATTGCATTCGCGGAACACTGACAGGTTATTTAATTGCGTTTGATAAGCATTTCAACATGATACTAAAGGATGTAGAAGAAATATACAGTGGCCGTGTCACAAAGTACCCAAAAGCTATGGAATCCGCTGATGAAACTAGTGATTGTAGTATGGAAGGTCGAGCACTTCGCATTGATGCATCATCAGCGAGCATCGACGCTGACTTAAA
The DNA here is from genome assembly GCA_036939735.1 of Discostella stelligera. NCBI lineage: Eukaryota > Bacillariophyta > Thalassiosirophyceae > Thalassiosirales > Thalassiosiraceae > Discostella > Discostella stelligera. The sequence goes on along the minus strand of JALLBB010000107.1, from coordinate 4,723 downwards.
GAACAATGAGTTGTATGATTCCCATTCTCCAATGAAGGCTGCAATTGAAGTGCAGAGGCGAAAATGCTATCCTCCAGATGGTAGTGGTGGTCCAGGGCCAGCTGTAAAACAGCGATACTTTCACCAGGTGATGGTGAGAGGAGACACAGTTGTCATGATTTGGAGAGCCGAGGCGGAAAGATCAACTCATCCTTGGACGAACAAAAGTCCATTCTCGCGATATGCAAAATCAGGGTCCTATAAAGAGCAACAAATTGGAACACCGGGCTCACTTCACTATGCGCTTCAGCGATGGGAATCTCGGCATGGACGGAGTGAGCTTCAGTTTCAAACGCTGAATCCTTCAAATAATCATTCCAGTGATATAGTGCATGGAATAGAATTGAATCCCTAAATAAATGGTGTTTCATATTATGCAGCATCGAATGCAGCCTATATTCATTGTCCAGCGCAAGCACCTCCAAAGAGCTTGCTAGAATCGCATCTGTCGTGCGAAAATGTCTATCGCCGCTTTACAGCAGGTGAACCGGCTTCGTTGTGTACACTCATAATATCATCCTTGTCATCGCAATCATCGCAGTCCGTACCAAGACGCTCCTCGTATGCTGGGAGGGGCACTTCATTTCCGTCCCCATCCAATAGTGGCGTTTCCTCAATCATAGTCTTGACATCCTTCATTTCTTTGAGATAAGAGCGCAATAGCTTCAGATTTTCGATATCATCCCTATGGGCCTGCTCGAGGATGTCAAGTTCCGAACGACGAGTCTCCATATATTTTTGACGAGCCTCGAAACGTTCGCGTTTCAGCTCCTCGAGACGACTGATTTCCACACCAGTTGCAGCTTCAAACTTTGCGGAAAACTCTTCGTGCTCCTGTTTCTCTTTAAGCAGGATAGACCGAGCAGTTGCATCACGCTTGCACATCTCTTCAAAGTCTACACGCGCACTATCTAGCTTTGCCCTGTGTTCTTCCAACTCGTTGGATTTCGCGTTGACCCTTTCGCGAATACTGTTAGCAACGTCAAGATTCGTCTTCTGATTCGTTTCCACCGTCTTTTGAAGTTCCGTCACCCTGCTAATGAGTTTCTCTTTCTCCTTGACGGCGTTTGATTTCCTCGCATTGGCTGGGCCGAGAATATCAACTACGGCGTTCTCGTTTTCAAGCTTCAACGCGTTGGCCTCATCAGCAAGCTTCGACATTTCTTCAAACGCCATTAACGCACTTTGAAGCACAGCGTTCGACGCATCGGCATCTTTAGATTTTGCCTCTTTGATCAAGGTGAGTTCGGCAATATCGTGTCGAACTTCATCGGCCACAACCTTCATTTCATCCGATTTCTTCTGTGCTGCCTCAAAGTCGGTGACCTGTTTCATTAAGAAATCTAGCTGACCCGACAAGGTTGCCAGTTGATCATCTAGTTTTTTCTCACCAACCTCGAGCATATCCAATTCTTGCTTCTTTGACTCGTTCACCGATGCCAATTCCGTTTCCTTCGAGACGTTGCTTTTACGCTCGGCCATCTGTTCCTTTGCCTAAAAACGATTGCACTGAGCGAAATCCCCAAAAGACTGGATACGAAACAGGTACATGTGTGATAATTGCTCACCTTTTCTGTGATTTGCTGCGCATACGCACCACTGTTGGCCCTGGCTGTCTGCACTGCCTCCATCACGCTACGATTCCTTTGACTTTCAGCCTCACATTCCCTCCGTTTGGCCTCAACCTGTCGCTCACTTTCCGTTTTGACCTTATCTAGCTGGCGTGCATTCATTTCCTGATTCAACTTTGCAGTTTCATCGTCAGTAGCCTTGATTTTCTTGCGAGTCATCATGATTTCCTGTTGAATGGACTGGATGGATGCAGCCGTGCTTCTGGCGTCGACTCGTTTGCGATCGATGAAGGACTTGTGGGAGAACCCCCTCGTGGTAGTAGCGCTTTCATCCTCGGACATGGCGTCACGATCGTGCGCTGGAGATGACGAGGGACTTACGAGATGCGGAGCCACCTCGGACGCGAACTGAGCCTTGAATTCGACGCGCAATTCTTCCGTCATATTTTCAGAGTCCAAAACCTCCAATGCATCGCGGCGATGGGCGAACATTTCATCGCGAGCATGATTGCAGTCCTTCGTGAGCTGGGCAAAGGATCGCTCCTCGTGCTTTATCTTTTCAGACGAAGCTTGTAGGCATTTGTCGATCTCGGCGATCTCGTCGCGAATGGCGCGAACGAGATCATTGTTAATTTGAGTCTCATGCCCGAGGTCGAGAGTGCTGTAGAACGGGTCCTCCACAGCGGCGACGCTCCCGCCGTCATGGGCTCGGGGGGAGGGGGCTTGCTGAGCTGAGGAGAAGCTGTTCATTTCAATGATGCTCTACGCTGGAATGAGCGGGGTGATGGCAATGGCGAGGAGAGACTCGGGCCAATGCCACTTGTCATTCCCTCTTGTTGGTTGATTCTGAATTGCGAACCTTCAGTTACGACGACGGCGCGGCGGGTCCGCTCGGCTCCTCCGCGCGTCCGGCTGGCGGGCAGGTGGCGGCTCGCGGAGAATCGGCGAAAGGCATCGCTCAGTAGTCTGTCTGCCGGCCAAGGAAGCCAAGTAGATGATAGACGGACAATACTTCTTACTACAGGACAACAATTATTGGTGTTTGGTTTGATAATAATAATTAGTATCGAAAGTTCTGTGTTGTCTCAGCCCTGGAGTCGGATAATTATCATCCAGGGCGTCATTCGTTGAAATGATCAACCGTGCATCATCTTGGAAATGTTGATTGCGAAATTGTGACATTTCTGTGTCTGCATCGATCACCTTCACACATAACAGAGCTAACCATCTTGAGCTGATTATTTATTCTTTGAGCCTCATCCCCCTGCAGCCCCGGCAGCTGACGCTAAGGCTTCGATCTGCTCTCTCGACAAGGGAAATCCTCGGATGCCTTCCATTTTGCTGCTGCTATTCAATTTTGAAGCATTGTTGGGTATTGAAAGTATGGAACAACATGGTACGTTAACAACTTGATCATCATTTGAAGTACCTGGAGAACTTCGCAGTGTGAAATCTGAAATGAATTTCGCAGTAGCATCGGCTGCAGCTTGCACAATCAAATCCACGTTAACATGCTTTGGAAACTCCTTTACAAATAACTCAGCTGTGTCCAATGCATGTTGTGATTGTTCCTCGCTTGATTGGTTTTCTATACTGTTTCTGGTATTCTTGAGTGATTGAATCTCGGGTATGTATCCGAATGCCCTCATATTGGGTTGGAATCTTCCAAAGTACAAATCTATTGCCTCCCTGCAGTTCGAAAGAGAATAAAATCCATCTAAACTCAGTTTGTTGAAAACGGCCCCAATGACGGGTACATTTCTGTGCGTAAAGTAGGTAGCATTGATATTGAAAGAGTCGACCGCATCTCCTACTCCGGATTTACCAATGAGCAGCACTGGTACCGGCGATCTCACGATAGCAGCAGTCGAGGTGGAAGGAGTGAAGGTTCGTCCACAGGCTTTGGCCACACTTGCATTATCCGTTCCAGTAATGCTTCCCACCGAAGGATATCCAACTCCATCGATAATAACAACCTTTTTATTGAATGCCAACTTGTCGACGGCATCACTGGCCTTTTGCAACAACTCCTCGGACGTTTCGCCCGTCTCTCCCTTTAGAAAGGCACGGGTAAAGCCTTTGTAGTACACAATCGGTCCCACTGGAACGCATGCGGTTATACCCTTGTGCTTACAGTACTCTTCGACGAGTTGCGTTTGCTCGCATTGGGTGGCAGGTTTAATGTATGCCAGATCATCGGGACTGTACTTCCCAGAGTTGAGCAGAGATCCAAGTATCCCTAAGCATACAGAGGATTTGCCAACTTGAGATCTATCTCCGGCGATGAATATTCGTACTGGTTCACTATTTTCATCCCCATTACCGACAGGGTTGATTTGACTTTCCGGCAGCATTCGATTCCCAGATGGGTCAAATAATTTAAACCAAGCATTTCCGATAGCCATTAAACAATTCGTTTTATTCGATGAAGGTGATAATGCATGATGATCCAACAAAATTGATTCCAGCGCAGCGCCATTGAACCGAATATGTTCCACTCGATTTCGTGGATGATGAGTAGTAGTCATGCCAAGAACAAACAGCAGAGCAGGCAATTCCGTCGGTGCACCTAAACAAGTAACACATGCATCTATTGATTCATCGTCATCATCGACTTTCACCGAAGCTGCCAGGCACCGTCTATTGGGCGTAGCCGCTGAACCGCACGATCTCAACGCTTGGTCTACCAGTGTCACCCATCGCGGAGCAGCAGGATCATCATCGCGAAGAATTGTCGATGCTGTCCGGACGTTCCACGAGCCGTAGAGCAAAACCACAACAGCCACTGCGTCATCATCGTTATTAAACCGTGTCCATTGATTCTCTGGATTTAGAAGCTGGGATGCATGGATGGAACCGCAGTATTTCAGCTGTGACGGCACCATGATCTCCTCTATGACCTACTACTACTATGCCGCCACGGCCACTTTACACTCAAGAGAGATGATACTCTCTACTTCTTTTGTTTTTGTTGTTTGGGCGTGTGAAAGATTGATTTGGCGATCAGGGAAGAGTGTCATCGCCATTATTCTCTTGGGAGTAGGTAAAGATATTTTTTGCGTGCCATCCCCTGGAAGTTACGGATTTTTGGCGATTTTTTTTTATTGTTGTTG
>JALLBB010000106.1:0-23713 GCA_036939735.1 Discostella stelligera | reverse complement strand
AAATGGTCTACAGCACGCGCGGTACAAACGCAAAGTCTCTGGCCTGCAAACTGTGCCAAAAAATTCTCTAGCCCTCAAACTCGTTTTTACCTCCTATCACACACTTGATTCTAAATTTTGAATTTGAATTTTTTGGGAGGTTGCAGTTGCAGTATGATGATTTCTTTATAATGTAATATGTGATGGTGCTGAGATCCTTGTGATCTTTCAGTGATTTGAATCTGCTGGACAGTTCCAATTTAGAAAGGTTGCATCTCTGTACACCAGAACAGCTTCACATGATGTGAAGAGTGTCACACACTGCATACCTGCATGTCTTCCAACTAGTTCAGTTGATTGATTCAAAACCTTTAATTTATGGGTGCTCTCAAGAGCAACTAGAGTTTGGCGATGAAAGAAGTAATAGCACATTCCCAAGCAAACGAACACTGAATCCCAGGCTTTGCACAGATAGTCACTCAACATCCGACATGTTCCCGGTATGTATGTCAAATAAAATCAGAAATCATATCGGTTGCAAGTCCTGAGCAGTCCCAATTCTTGTTTCGACAAGCAGCTCGGAAGTCGTTGAAATCGGTGAGAACAAAAAGTTTTTTACAAGCACGAGATAGTGCAACGTTGAGCCGATTGATAGTCAAGAATTGAGTCGGTTTTTGCGCGAAACTTAGAATCACTGCATCAGCTTCCTGACCCTGGCACTGATCGATTGTAAGGACGGCTAGATCAATATTGTGCCCCAAATTGTTTTGGCGCGAGATCTGGTATTCAAATTCGCGCTGTTGATTCTTGTACTTCAAAGATTTGATGTTTGCAGTGGTTTGTTGACAGCATAGAATCGGAACCTAGCGTAATCGNATTCTTAAACCTTTCGTTCAAGTAACAAATGGGGAATGAGACAACCGTTACAGTTCGACGGATGAAAAAGTAAAAAATGACATACCTGAATCCGGGACAGTGGCACGCTCACACGTGTTGTACTGCCCTCGGTACACCCTAGAATTCAACATCTCGGCAATATCTTTTGGAACCCTGTACTGCAAAGTGAGCATTACCTTCCCTGTGTCAATCGTCAGCGAGCTCGCATCAAGCAGACTGAGAATTTTCTGAGGTTTTCCTTTTTGCCTGTCACCCGCAGAGCCATTCTTTTTTCTGTGGCCACTAAGTCTGCCTTGCATAGGATCATACGGTGGCAGTTGATGCTTGTCTCCTACCAAGATGATGGAATTGATTGATCTCCCCAGACGAGAGAGTCCAAGCAGCTCATAAGCAGGGATGCATCCAGACTCGTCGAAGATACAAACTGTGTCTTTTGAGCGGTGGAAATCGTCGTGTTCATCATTGTCATCAACAGATAAATGCCCAAATCTACTAACCAGATCATCTCTGCTACTATTCGTGGGAGTGGTTGGGAGTCTGTGCGAAGAACCGATTGTGGACATATGCAAACGAGCTTTGTCTGGAAGCTCTTCTTCGAGACGAGCACGAAGCGCTTTGTAAGCTTCATCAGCTTTTGTCTTTTCCTTGTAGATGGAAGTTGCATTGTCAGGATCGAAGATGAGAAGTTTCAGAGCAGCCGTAAAACTATCGAGGATGAAGCGGAGTCGTTTCGTTGCTTCCTTAGCATCCCACGATTTGCTATTCTTGTCAGCTTTTTCCTTGCCAGTGCGGACGGGAATTAATCGCCCCAGGAGGTCAGAGTGACGAACAATGACATCGGACGTACGCTCCTCGGATACATACTCTGAGACACTGGGAATGTCGTTGAGTAGATCACCAACATCTAATAAAGCCTGCTTGGTGGCGCTTATAATACTCAGTGGCGAAGAGAATGCAGTAGTAGTATTCTCTATTACTTTGCTTCTCATGTCAGCATCCTCCTCCTCATTAAATCGACGCCCGAAGCACTGCACAATTTCAGAAAGCTTGAAGCGGAGGGCCTTAGAGAGTTTCTTTGACGCAGCATCGAGCATGTCCCGTTTATTTTGGAGGTCAATCATTTCTGGATGAAATCTGAAATGCAGTTACGAAATAAGATGTTAGTCATGTTCACAGGGGGCATTCAACAGTTAATTTGGGTGACTTGCTTAAGCTTCTCCTCGATAGTAAACAATTTTGTTGACTCTCCCATCGAGTCGGCAACGCCATATGTCACCACAGACATCCACACATGTAGATCGGTAATCTTTGTCTTCTTTCCCTGCACCATTAACGATTCTTTCTTGAATTTCTCGGCAATAGCATTGATCGCTCCGTTCCTCTCACTGAGCACAATAACATCATAGTTCGTACACTTTAGGAGAGCCCTCACAAGCTCAACAATTGTTTTTGTTTTGCCCGTGCCCGGAGGGCCAGCAACTTCCATTGCCGTCTTCAATAGCAGTGGATTGGCAACTCTTTTTTGATCGTTGTTCAACTCACTCTGACTTTCGGGTATTTCCATTTCTAACTCAGTGATAACTGGTTTTGGAACTCCGACCCCGATCAAATGTTTCAATGGTTCGAACATGAGTTCTGAATCGGAAGTAGACTGGGCATGCTTCTCTTGTAATATCATTCTATTGTTTTGGTTCAAGCCAATAACAGTGAGATCCTGATGAAGCGCTATGTCATGCGAAACATTGCCGAATTGGTCGACTGCCTCAAGGGTTATGCCCACTTCATCATCCGCTAGATTATGACCGGCAGGAATTTTTTTCCCGCGCGAAGATTGGTAGAGACTCTTTTGCCCTTCAAACGCAATAATGGCACACCGCAGAGCCTGGGAAAAATTCAACAATGACTCGATCTTTGCATGCTCCTTAAAGTGAGCCTTGATATCAGCAATGACATCAAATTCATCTGTTAATATATTTCTGTGCTCAAGTTGAGTTCGATAAAGATCTTCCCCTAACCAAATCAGCTGAAGTCGATAATCACTTGGCACGGAGCACCTTGGAGATATCATACTTGCGTCAAGGTGGACGCCCACGTCATATTTGGTAGGATCACTCAGAAGGGAAAGTCTGTCGGCTCTTACAGCAAGAGAAAGGTTTGCTTTTGCATTCTTAATAAACGACGCTGATTTGGAAGAGGTGTGTGAGGTAGGAGCAGTAGAAAATTCCTTCATTACATTTGCTTTCTCGATGTGATTACGAATTAGTTGCTTCAGCTCGAAAGGTTCATTGGAGAGGCTGGTCATCAATGTTTCTATTTCCATCTTGGCGCGTTGGGATTTGCTTCTCTCGAATGCAGATGTATCATAATAATTGCCATGAGCTTCTCGAACGTGCGTATGTGCATCGCTCCCACAGTCCTTCAGGCAAACAGCACAGAATGCGGCTCGGCAGCTGGCTACCGCACAAGTCAAGGCGTTGCAGCCGTCATAATCATAGAACACAGTCTTGCAACGGGGGCATTTAAGATTGAGCCGCTCAGACAATTCATTGAAATGTTTCCTCGCCTGCTCGTTCATGTCGTTTGCCCTCGACCTATAGAGATAATGAAAGTCGATGCTTAAAAATAGGATTCAATACACGGCAATCGATTTCAGAACAAGATATCAGTCATTACCTGGATGATTCTTTCCTCAGAAACTCTTCCTGCAGTTGAAACTCTACCTTCCCCTTGACATTCTGCTCAACAGCAAGGATGGCGCCTTTGCCGCAGACAGCAGCGATCATATCCAGTGCACACGGATTTTCACACAAGGCACAAAATGAACTATTGGCTCCGCTCTTATCGTCGAAAGCAAATCTGACGCACCCCACGCAGAGTTGATAGGAGCAAGCACCCCCATTTCCCTTGCATTTGTATATTACGTCCTCGTCGTCGTCATTGCAAACAATGCAGTATGATACAGAAGGTGCCATAGTAAAGAAGGGTGTAGTGAATGGTGACGATTATGGGTAATGACAGGGAGGAATGAATGAAAGTTGACAGCTTATGGGAGATTGCGAATTTGAGCTCTCCTGAGCACTGCTGTGCTTTGACAGTGAGCAGACGATCTGCCGTAATGAACGGAGAAGATTCCTTCCCTCAAAGATTTTGATGTGAAAAGGATATTCAACCAACGCAGTGGGAGATGGGGTGGGGTAGTCAAATTCCGGCACTAGCTGATTGTTGCGAGAATCCCCTTAAGCCCCCAACACACGAATTTGATAAAATCTCATGCATAGATCTTGACATATTTATTCTCCCCCCCATTCACTCTCGACGCAAATCACCTGTCCGATGTTGGGGAATGAACTAACACGGAATCAAATGCTTCAACGGAATCATCAGTCAACATTCGGCACACACACAGACACACACCAATGACAGTTAGGAGGCTCACTAGTTTTATTGCACACAGTGGGGGGGAGTGCGAATCGCCAGGCACAATAACGAGTGCATCGAAAATAATGATAGTAATATTAATGTGATATCCCGATCCTCGTCAAACCACCCACACCATAATTCTATTTATTGTATTCGTGATGGACGATTTATAACCATTGTCCTGCCCCTATCTGCAACCCTGGCCACCAGGGATTAGTTAAAATTAAATGTCGGATGGCAATGGTAAAAATAGGAAGCCACGATATACGAGAATTTGACGACGGGTGTGGAGATAAATAATCGCAAGGTTGAAGCAGCAATCAACAGCCGAAACAATATCAAAAGAGAGAATCATTTAATTCATCGTCATCGTTTGATTTGTTTGTAGGAGGGAAGGTGGCTGCAAAACTCTCTATTTTAGTCAAATATTTTCCGTTCGAGGTAAAAAATTGGACCATTCTACATATTTTGGAATCAGTATGAGCCGATTTCAAATTTTCTAAAACACGAACACCGATGATGGCTAGTGAATTCAACCGAGACAATGGTCCTACCAACATAGTTAACTCGTCCTGGGCTTCGGGCAAGCGGACACGCTGTCGTCATAATAAGAACGATTGCAATCTGTCGACATGACAAATAGTAGTTGATATTTGGTGATTTCAACGAGTGTTTTTGACAAGTGCTGACAAAGGAACACACCTCCGACGGCACAAAAATATTCTTCATCCAAACATGAATTACATTGCCGCGGCAATCATTACTTTTTTACTGGCATTGGGAGGCGGAATACAAGACGTTTCCGCGCAGAGCAGCAGTAGTAGTACACCAGGATGCATCGACGTCGAAAGATACTATGCGATACATGAAGATATTGATTTCATCGCCTCCAATATCGATACCGACGTGGAGAGATCGCACTTCTTCGGGGGCATCGTCCGTCTTGCGGCTCATGACTTTATGGACTACGATAAGGACGATGATGATCCCATGGGTATGGACGGCTGTCTCGATTGGCTCTCGCCTATGAATGCTGGATTGAGCTCGATATGGAACTATTATACACCACTTTACCGGTTGTACGAGGAGAAGTATTCCGATATATCCCGACCGGATTTTTGGCTCATTGCGGCCAATGCCGTGATACTACTAACATCTGTGGACAATGCTCTAGACTTACAAAATACATTCTACTGGGGTAGGAGCGAGCGAAATGAATGTGACGGATCAGCATCGCGCTTGCCATCGACGAAAAACTGTCAGCAGGTGGAAGGCGTATTCTTGGACAGGATGAATATGGAGTGGAAAGATGCCGTGGCGTTGCTTGGTGCACATGTTCTCGGACGGGGGAGTCGTGAGGTACGCTTGCCGTTGTTTACCATTACTTGTCTGTGATCACTGAATCAAGAATTTGACGCAATTTCTCAAATCTTTCATCCGTCCGTGTCAATAATAATCTCTCACTTGTTCGTTCGGCGCAGTTCTCGGGACATCATGGAACATGGGTTCCCACCGACACGGCCGCACAAATCTTCAACAAACGATATTACCAAGAATTGGTTGGACGATCTTGGTATCCAAGACAAGCGTCGGTAGACCCCCCTCTGCAAGATTTTACCACGGGTGATCCCAATAGCAGCTCGCCGGAGATGATGCTCAACACGGACATTTGTCTCGTGTACAATCTCGAACAGAATTTCCCTTGTTGCACACGTACGGACTTATTCGATGGGAATGGTCAGCCGCTATGTGTTACCAACTGGAATAATCAATGCAGTATGTATGAGGAGGGCAACTCACGGAAAGAGGCAACGGATGCCGTGGCGAACTATCTATCGGGTGGTGATGACAATACCAATTTCTATGAAGCATTTCGACTTGCTTGGTTCAAGGCGACAACAAATGGTTTGACCGACTTGAAACAAATCGTGCAAAGTTGTTGAATGACGCAGTGCATAATATATGTGTGCATGGTGCCATGATTATAGTTCCTGCATCTTGTCGTTGACAGTGGCAGTGATATAAACATAAAATTGTTGTGGCATGATTCATGATACTTATTGCATTGAGTAAGAAGGCTAGCCTCTTCATCACTAGCACGTCCAATTATGCGTCGATGTTCAAATCTGTTTTCACTAAGGCAATTGATCTATCCGAACAATTCTTGACACAACATCATTGATAATTGATCTGCAATAATAATTTGAGTAGTATCATCTATTTTGTAGGGTTGTAGGAACGTATGCAATTTTGGGTATCGTTTTGTTTTAGGTCGTAGAGAGGTAGGTAGTTGTGTCCGGGCAGAACACAAAAACCAGCCCAAAACAACAACAACAACGAAACGACGACAACAACGACGACTAGATACGACGGTGCACGTCAACCTCACCCGCCGTCACTGAACTACCTACTCTAGCCAAGATCACCACCATGGACCACCGCACTCCTCATCTCATTAGCTAACTTAATCTAGAAATGTCAGAACTGCAGGCCATCCTCGAGAGAAGAAGGCGGCGCGCAGATGCCACGCGGGAAAATGGCGGTGATGATGTGGGGGGAGAGGGAGATGATGGAGCGGCGGCAGAGACTACGTCCACGCAGCGGCAACCGCACCAACCATACAGTCAATCTTACGTGCACAACATCGACAACGACGAGGGTGGACAAGTAGAGGTGCGACCCACTTCCGCGGCGCGTGTCGCATTGCGACTCAATACTGAAACCGTCCCACCTGCACCTTCGCAGCAGCTGACATCGAGGGTCCATTCTCGCAAGGCCGATGCCGCGGAGGGGAACGGAGAAAAGACTACTTTCACTACGCGGACGAAGGTGGAGGGATCTGTTGCCTACATAAATCAATCTTCGACATCAGTGCCATATTCGACGCCTCAGGAGGAATTGCAAAAAAAGTTGTTGGAACGGCGAATGAAATTCGGCGGCGACAGTGGAACAGAAGAAACCAAAAGTAATTTACCAGAGGATGCGGTGGAGGAAGGAGGATCCCTTTCCTCCTCGCATATTGATACGAAGCGGAATGAAAAATCCATGACAAATATACCCCACGTTGCTAATTCATTAGAGAAGGAGAAAGAAACGTCAAGGAAAACCAACAATGTTAAATTTGAATGGAACAATAGAACCAAGAGGCTGGAGCCAGTCGTTCAAGCAAGCGGAAATGACAAAAACAATCCAGTTACATCCAATTCCACACACACTCTGCCCGCTGCTCAGCCACTGCCGATTCCACAATCGCAATCATCATTAGCAATAGCATCGAGGACTGGGGGATTCTTCAAACGTACCAGTCCACTTACGAACTCGAACTCGACCACAAGGCCAGTCTACGGCGCTGCAAATGTAACTTCCGCGAATCGGCAACCGCTACCGCCACAACAGCAACAGCAGCAGGTACAACAAATTCATCGACAACCTTCACAACAGCAGCAGCTAAAAAAGCCAAATCAAATTGGTGAACCAATGCCATCGTCATCATCGTTCCACAATCCGCACCAAACCAACCAAGTTCGTCGAACCGTTGCCGGACGAGGTGGGGGAGGAATCCGACGGGGAGCGACTCAATCATCTCCACAAATCTCAATGCTATCATCCATGGCGGCAAAGTATAAGGAAGAGATGAAAGATCACTCGAACGACGAGGAGAAGGAGAAGCAAGGAGATACTATGGCTCAGACGACGGAAGGTTTGACCACCCACTCTTTTCCGCGGGTGGAAGAGAAACAGCAACATGAGAAGGCTATTACCGCAACATCCACCGAGGAAATGGTGGTGCTACAACCCCAGCCACATATTCCTTCAACACCACCTCGGAGGAACAATAACTTTGTCGGACAATCGAAAGTTCCTCCTTCCGCCTGCACCACCTCCGATGATGGCTCTTCCAATGTACCGGAATTCATGAGGATGAGATTGCGATCCACGCCCAACAAGCGCAGGTCCGCCATGGGCGTTGGGGAAATTTCCCCCTCTACTTCCAATCACGGCGGTGGTGCTACGGACGACGCTGTTGCGGGGGAAGTCTCAGCAGTTGCCAGCCTACCGAGAATTTTGCATGAGACGCAACAACCGCAATTGCAACTGTCAGCGGGGACGATATTGAATGTCCGAAACAAGAACTGGCAACAATCGCCCCCCACTGCTGACTCTATAAGCGCAAAAATCACACCAACTGAAGTTGAGATCGCAGGGACTTTGCCTGGACAGCAGCATAGGCAACCACAGAATTCGGAGGGGGATTCATCCACTAGTGTAGGGAAATCCTGGCAGCATCTTCCAACTAATGTGGCCGCTGCCAAGCATCAGCGGATTCAAATTGCCCCGCTGCAGGAGAAAAAACAACCCGATGACAAGGATCAAAAGAATCTTGAAGGCAACGATCAGCAGCAGATGAATCATCGATTTTCGCACACCACAACAAATACTTACAACACAGCCGTCTTAGCCGCAAAGAATGCCATTGATATGAGCAATCGTAGCAGAGCAAAATCCTGGAGAAAGGATGACGAAAGAGAAAGCGCGCCTCAGTCGTTGGTGAATTCGAAATCGCTGTCATCGTCAGTTGAATCTGGCGTTGGGATTTCAGAAGGATTGATAGAGCATCATATTCGTGACAATGTTATCAGTGAATCATTTGTCGCAAATGATCCATCACTGTTAATGGAACCGACTCCTGATCCTTCTCCAAGCTCATCGCTAGTGATGATGGAGGAGGAGGAGGATCTTCCTGTAAGTCAATCACAGCCAAGTGTAGAAAGGCAAACGAAGACTAATATGGAAGCAAAGAAGGGGAGTGATGGAGGTGACAAGAGTAGTGTAAAGGACGATCGGATAACGCGATTAGCGAATCTTCTTGCCACCGATCAATATGACAATGTTGTCCCGACCACACCTTCTGCCGTTTTCTCAGGCAGTACACCTTTTCAACCTGATGCCGCTAGTGGGGATGAAACTAGTACCGGCAATGAGCCGCAGGCGGTAGTTTCAGGCGACGGAGGAGGAGATTTTGTTGACGGAGGAGATGGTGTAAATAAAGGATCTCGTGTGGATGGAGCGATGAATGTTGATTTTTTCGGTACTTCCTTTATTGATTCAGATCCCAACCGCACCTTGCATTCATTCGATTCACCCGCCCAAGTTGAAGACATGGCACCACTTGACATGAATGGATTTGGTAGGGATGGGTTCGATAATGCTTTTTCATCTGATCCGTTCGCATTAACGACCGGATTTGGTATGACGACGTTAGAAAACGTTGACAACGTCGTCTTCCCACGAACCAAGGATTGTTCAAAGGATCGAAACAATCCACTTCCTCCCGCAGCGCCGCACGTCTCATCTCATGCTTCAACGGCCGAAATTTCACATGTTTCTGAGCAATCATCGTCGTATGATGAGAGTGATAATAGTGGTGATTACAACCACCATGGCAACGATCAGCAGGAAAGTGCCTTTGATGAGAAAAATGACCATTCCGCCGGCGAGGAGGAGTTCATTGTGAATGTGCCGAACTTTACCGAGGGCACAATCAGTTCAAGCATTGAGGATGATGTTGTTCTACCAGCTAAACAACCCGTGTTGACGAATGTGCATTATCCACAAAGCCAAGAAGTGAACAGGGCCAATTCCCAGGAAATATCCGCCATCCCGTCGTTTCAAGTTTGCGCGCTAGATTCAGAATTTGCTCTTGGATTGCAGTGTGACGCCAAACCAATTCAAAATCCGCTCTCGGGCAATATGATTAGATGTCGATGTCGTAGTCGGAATTCCATGGGGAGAGAATATAGAATCGAAGAAGTTGACATAAATATCCGACAGCAAGGCTCGTCGCCTTTTTCATCTACTCCAGCGTTGGTCTTGCTGGGTCACCTATCTACCGACGAACTTGAAGGCAAGCTTACGCGAGTTTATTCCGCTGGCAACAACACAAGTAGTGGTGGAAATCGTCGAAATACTATCAAAATTCTTGGTGTGTCGTCGGTTCTCTCACTTGCCGCTGGCGTGCACAGAGTGAAGGGTCGTCCCAGGGTTCGCGTGGCGGCGTTGGCTGAAATATTCGTCCTCTCGTTAGGTGCAAGCAAGCTTAACAACCGTGGAGGTATAAGTAAAAAGTTACGAATAGTTGCCGTATGGCGATGGGGTTATACTACCTCTGGTTCAAGACTCGCATCATTACAGTCAGTATTAACTTTGGACAGCATTGACAACGTGGATTCACCATGCGGATATGACCCGGAAACTCTGCAGGTTGCCGATGGGCTATTGTTCCTTGGTGGTCGTATAGCGGGTCGAGACGCAGATAACCAACAGCCTACATCCACAGCAGCAGTATTCATCGCAAAACCTAGTGTACGCAACTTTTGGACCTCAGTACCATTAGGAAATACAAATGCCGCCTGTGCCTTGACCCTTGCCGCAACAAACGATGCAAACCCTCTCCTAGCCGTGGGTTTGTCTGATGGGAGCGTTCACGTGTTAACGTATGGCATGGCAGCACGGACAAATCGACTGAGCATACACCAGCAGAACGCATCATTACTACATACTTTGTACTACATTCACGGAGAAATGGACGTAAGGAGTTTGAGCAATGACGATTATTTATGGGCTGAGCAGGATCATTTGTCTTCAATATCAGACCACAGTGAGCCTGCACTTCCTCCTACCTTTCTTGAAAGCTCCCAGAAGTGCTTGGAGGTTGTAGAAGAAGGCGAACGAGTACGTTGCACTTCGCTCTCATGGCGAGAGCGTAATTCTTCGGGCATATCCTCCCTTTTGCTACTGGCAGCTGCGTTTTCAAGTGGGATTGCAATTTATCAAGTTGAAAATCCCCCAAATCATCCACAAGCCCCTACCTTAATTGCACCACTAGCTCAGGCTAAGTTTTTCTCGTCGCTCAAAGAAAACGAATCTGACACAGGTACTCATGCGACAAATGCAATATACCACATGCCTCGCACGAAACTATGCTGGTGCGATCTCGGTCCTAGATCACCTCCTTGCCTCACCGTTCTGTTAGAATATGAAAGACACTATCGCCAAAGTGGAAGTAAGGAACTTATTAGGAGGACCATCACAAAATTATGTTTATGCGCCATCGACATTCCATGGTATGGAAGTGTAGAATTGGCCAGTAGTTTTGAGGGTACACAATTCGGGCATCGGCCAATCGGTGTCATTGCTCAGAGGGAGTTGAATGATTGTTATGGCCACGCGGTGAGTGTTGTGAGCGCAACCGCAATGGGTGTAGTCTTGTGTTACTCAGGAAGAGTAGTAGCATGTAGACCATGTCCCACATTGTCAAACACCATGAGCGTAAGCCACTCCTCCTCGCTGCTGCATCCGGTTGCCTCGTCAGCGTTGGGTTTAGATTCTGACGGTTCTGTATACTTCGGATGCGCAAAATCTGATTCCACACGGGACTATCGCGATGTAATGCTGTCTGTCTTTTCCGTCACCACCTGTGGTAAGATTGCATCCCCAACGACCTCTAGTGGAACCAAGTTGCCAAGTCCTTCCCTCCGTCACTGGTTGCTGATATCAAGTCCCGGTGATGGGGAGATTGATGAGGTATTTCTAGATCACCCTCGCCAGTTTTCTGGTGACGAGTTTAGCCGAGGGACCTGCGCCGTCAAGGGAGGAGCATCCACTGACATTCTGTTTGAGTTAACTTGTGGTGAGAATCCCGTCGCTGGCCTGATACCGATAAGTATTTGTAAGGAAGACTGTGGGAGACGCGTTGCGGTCATGTTTTCGTCTGGATTTTTCAGGGGCAGTTCTCTTTCAGCTAGAGAGATCAATGCATCAAATCGAGTTCGGCCTCAAACCAAGGCCTATGCAATACTGGACATCGAAAATGGTGTACAGAATCGGGGTTCTGCACCTTTCAGTTTGCGGCATGGTCGTGACGTTGCATTCTTACGGCCTTCGCTAACCAATGATGGGTTTTACTGCTCATCGCTCGTTGTTCTCGAGGCTGACGGTTCCGCCATCTCACTTGTCACTGCAATAAGTTCAAGCGATTTACCATCCAAGGGTAAAAATGAACGGATAGTCGATTCAGTTGATAAGTGTTCGCTGCAGTATGAGGGAATCGAGGGACTCCGCATATTCACGCTGCTAAATGGCAACCAACCCGAGATACTTGTTGCAGGCCACTGCAAGTTGGCTGGGCTACATTGTCTATTACTGAGTAAGCATTCGTTGGAATGGAGCAGTTCATCCAAACAGCATATGTTAGCGGAAAACAGTGGTATGGGACACCGGCTCTGGCTGAGGAGAGGAGAGAGTGTATCATCAGCTCTGGAACTACCCCGACACGGGAGGGCGATACGCTCGAACGTTGCTGTTGCTAGTCAGGAGAGGGTCATGATTGTTTCACTGAGTGATTCTTTTGCTATCCTCGCCGAAATCAATGTGCACTTGTCATGTACGTCACTATCATCAATGGGGTCACACTGTGTTGCATTTTGCGCCACATCGGAGATGTCATGTAGTGAAAGATCGCAACTCATGTACCTCTCCTGCCTTGAGGATGTAGGGCGCTACGGAGTTATCGCCAATATTCCAACGCCGCACAATGGGAGGGGTCCTACACTAATATCTGCGATTCGCCCAGATCGAATGGTCTACTTGACTTCTCACAGTGGTCTGCAAATTGTTGATAACGAAGACGATGAGCATACATTTGTCGCGCCGTTGCCATGTACGCGTCCTGTGTTTTTACTAGAGCCACTTATTGCGAATGCGCTTTGCCTCGACGGAGTCAGAGGCGCTAATGCATCATTAGACAGCGAGGTACAGCGCTCTCTGCGAACAATACTAGAAAAGTTTGGGAGGAAAGATTTGCCTTTCCCTCACGGTGAGAATCAAGGTATCGGGTCCAAAGGTACAGGAGTGACAGCACGTGTGTACCAAATGCTGGCACGTCACAAGTGCTTTCAAGCAGCCTCGATATTGCTTACTGGATACTTGCCAGATAAATCAAGTTCTGTGTCCACGATGATGCCCCCCTGGGTTCCATTTCAATCGAAACTTTCGGCAGCCTCTAAATCAGAGATTGTGTTGCAGTCAATGTGTAGTGGAGACGATAATCAAGAAACTAGGGTATTTCCAAGACTGCTCGATCTTTCAAGCATTATGGCGGAAGAGTTGACATATGACTTTCTAAAAGATGGTTCTACTTTTGAAGCTGCTAAATTTCTGGACCTGGCAGGCCGCCAGTCTTCAAAGAGCTTACTCGCCCAGCTTGCCCTTTCAGAGGACTCAATGAAACTTCTAGATATTCATAATTCATCCGAAATCATTGCCGAATCAATGTACAAGTGTGCGACGTTGTGCTCAGCTGTCGGTTTTCGGTCAAAAGTGCACGCGGGATTCTTTCCAAGCCTGGATGCACCTACCATTCCTGTGTCGCAACTTGCCCCTTCGCTTCAACTTACATCGGACCCTGAGATAGTCCGCAGCGCGATCATAAAAAAAGATTTAATTGAATCACCAAAGCCACAATTGGTCGCCAGCCACTTGAATGATGTCGCTTGGATGCAATCATTAAGCAAAGACATGCACGTGTGGAGTGCTGGACCATTCGGACTACAAGAAAATCTTCTAGAGTTGAGCAATTTGGAAGACTGGCTTGGGCGTTGCTGCCCCGTTGTGCTGGGAAAGGAGGGTGTTGCAATTGCTTCAACAACAGGGGAGCGAACCCTTGCGGACATTATATCAGCCGCTGAACGTAGCGACCAAGAATTTGGCGCAAGTGCGCCGGGTAACATTTTTAGCCGAAGGAGCAGAAATACGAGTTGGGTTGAAGGAGTCGGCGAAGGCCGCACTGATGAGGATAATCTATCACTATACATTCGTTTTTCTGAGGGTGCAGACGAAGACTTCAATTGGAAAACGAATGGTTTCACCGATTTGACGAAATATGCACACACTGCTCGGCTGCTGGGATATGATTTGGCAACTGTCGAAGCGACGACTTCTAGCGTTGATGAAGGAGAAGAAGGGAAAGTTAAACTACTTTACGACCTTGTTTATCACGAAGGTGCAAAGCGGGACAAACCAACTGGGCTGATCCTTGAAGCACCTCGCGGAGGAAGCCTTGATATCGGCATTCTCCACGGTGCTCAGCATTCGTCAAGGAAGCAATGCACAATAGAGCTTTGGTATCACTTGCCACAGGCGCATATAATGATTGACGAAGTAGTATTGGTGAGGCGTGCGTTAGTTTACGAGGAGAACGATGACGTTTCAAAGCTGTGCATGCCGGATGAAAAGCATAACACTCTGTGGGAACTTGCTGTGTTACCAACTGGTTTGTTGGAACTCAGAACTAGCGCTGGTTCGATTGTAACGTCAGGCATGAACGCAGATGAAAATGAAAATGGGCTTGTTTCATGGGAAAGAGAAGATGGCGGTGGAGGGTGGAACCACTTATGCCTAGTTTTGTTTTCTCTTTCGAATTCGAAAGCGACTGAGTTTTCAGCCAAAGTTCTCATGAACGGATCAGTAGTCGTACCTTGCGCAACACTTTCAGTGAATCCATATGGCTCCGATTCCGAGAATGATTTGAGCCAAGTCGACATC
The DNA here is from genome assembly GCA_036939735.1 of Discostella stelligera. Classification (NCBI taxonomy): domain Eukaryota; phylum Bacillariophyta; class Thalassiosirophyceae; order Thalassiosirales; family Thalassiosiraceae; genus Discostella; species Discostella stelligera. The sequence continues at coordinate 8,815 of JALLBB010000106.1, read as the reverse complement.
GAAGAGTCGTTGGAACGGTCCGTGTTAATATTTGGAATTGGACCGTCTGTAGGATTCAGAATGACTGACCTACGCGTTTGGGCTTGCCAGCGATCAGAAGATGATATCAGGACTATGATGTATGAGTACTTGAGAGATGCAGAAATGAAGAAAAAGCTGAAAGTTACCATCCGCAAGGGGGCGAAGAAATCGACACCAGAGCAAATTGCACCTCTTCGTCTCCGTCAACCTGGAAGTAAGAAAGGATGTCTTCTCGCTCCACCAAGATCACCGGGACGCAAGTCGGTGCCGAATCACGAGCTTTCTGACTCTCCAGACGTTACGAGCTCAGATTTTGTGCCTAGTTTTGCAGAATTTTCCAATCCCTTGAATGACGAAATCGTTCCCAACACTATCGACTCAGAAATCATGAATAATTCCCCTGCAGATGATGTTCTCAACGATGAAGAGGATGCTGCACTACATCCACGTCCTATCCCCGCAGAACCGAAAGCAGAAGAAATAGTTCAAGCGGAAAGACATGTGATACCAGCATTCGAGGTAACATACTCAGATCTGTTATCGACACGGGTCAAAAAAAGCGCTGCCGCAGCAATCACTCGGGGACCACCTGCCGCGCGTCACTTTGGTGGAAACAGAGGTGGCTTGCTTTCCGAACATATTAACTTCGGAAGAAAATGTGACGGAGTTAGCCCCATCGCCATCTGTGGAGCAGATAAGTCAGTGGTATGGTTCAGTGATAGAGATCCTCCTGGAAAAACTTATCCTGTTGGAGCCTCTGGTGCTGTGCTCTCTGATGTAATGGATGCGGATCAGAGAGAGTACATGTGTTGTTTTCTAGCGAAAGAAAAGAGAGTGGTTGTGTTTGAGCTGTCTCGAAAGTCAGTTCTAGTCGAATTGAAAATGAAGACTAAACTTAACTTCTGGCGCTATCTACCACCAGAAGCTCATGGAAGCGAGCTCGTGTTTGTGCTGATAACGCCAATCGGGGGCTTCCACTGGAAACCGCTTGACAAAATGCCTCGCCCGTGTCAGGTTTGGAAACGTGGCCCTGAATTGGAGTCGAAAAAAATTCTAACGTATGAAGAAGGTGGAAGTAATGGCTTAAGTGGTGCAAATGCAAGATCGGCCGTCGCTCTTGTCACGGTGTCTTCATCTATGCCAGAGTCGAAGTGTGTTGAAGCATATTGTATTGCCATGTATAGTGAATGTAGTCTCTGCATATCCAACGTTATCTTGGGCGCAGCGCTGTATTGTCCAGCTGCTTCCGTTGCATCGCCCTGCCATTTTCTTCCCTACGTGATAACAATCAGCATGGATGTTATGTCGCAACTTGTTCTGGATGTTGAAAGTTTAATCGAGGAATCTGGAAAGCTTGCCCGTGGTAGCATCGTTGCGTCTACCGTTTTGGATTTGGGTGCTAGCAGCATGGATGAAAAGTATGAACCACCTTCCATGTCGATGGGTCACAATCCTGAAGTTCTGTGCTGTTGCCACAATGGCTTCGTTGTTGCCGCTATTCGTCGAAGAGGTTTGGTTTTTTCATACGACTTTTCAGATGGTGTGGATCTCAACCCTGTCGGACAGAATCAGCTGGGTCAGTACATCATTGACGCCGCCATCCGTTCACGTGATAAAGATGACAATGATGTTGCTGAACTAGTTTTGTTACTTTCCAATAACGTGGATTCAATGGATGGCCAAGTCGCAACTTTTCACATAAATCGAATGGATAGGGTTACTTGATTTGTCCTAGGCAAGTGTTGTTGGTTGGCGTATATGATATTAATATTATTTGTGCTGAGACGGAAACATTCATAGTAAATTCATAGTAAGTGTTTCATTGATGGCTTCAATCGGTGTCTCTAGATTCTGAATCTCTCTGACGTGGACAACTGGAAGTAGAACAATCGAGAGATCAACTCCTCATTCGTCATACATGTTGTAGGAAGTCGAACACGCTACGCCAATAATATCTACTAGCGTTTAACCTTATCCTAAACAAGCTATAGTAACAACAAATGAAAGACAATTTTCCAAACTCGAATGTTGTACTGACAGACCTTCTTAACAGAACACAACAAATGTTCAGAAAACGATCAGTACTCCAAAACGAGATGACTTGCGCGGTATGAAGAGTTGAGTCCGAAAACCTTCAGTCTCCTCGATCAATAGCCTTTCCATGCTTGGGAGTGAAAACTTGAGGTAATTCTCGGACAAAGAGATGATCTTCCATGACAAAACTCTTGTTTAGAGTATCATAGCACTACCAACGACGACAGCAATCAATGGCATGACTATTCTTGTGTGTTCAGCCGAGTTCATTTGTCCAGAGAACTTCAATTCGCTTTCGGCCTTTGACACAGAAGAGTGCCCATCATGTCCCCAAGCTGGTGCCGGTGCCGGATCCTCGCCTTTACCGGACTTGCCTGATGATCCCTTGCCACTCTTTCCGCTTGACTCTGGCTCGGCGGGTGCGCTCCATCCATCAGCTGGTGCGCTCCACTCGTCCTTCGCAGGGGCACTCCATCCATCAGCAGGTGCGCTCCATCCCTTAGCCGGCTCTGGTGCTGCCTCGCCCTTGCCAGACTTGCCCGAAGATCCCTTGCCGCTCTTGCCACTGGATTCAGGCTCGGCTGGTGCGGCCCATCCATCCTCGGCGGGTGCTACCCAATTGTTGTTGGAGGAGACGACCTCACCCTTGCCACCGCCACCCCACTCGTCTTTGGCGGGCGCGCTCCAATCATCGGCAGGCTTACTCCAGTCATTCGCGGGTGCTTCCCAGGCAGGCTCAGGTTCTTCCCCCTTACCGCTCTTGCCAGAACCCTTGCCACTCTTCCCGCCGGATTCCTCTTCGGGTGCAGACCATCCATCCCATCCACCACCGTGATCCCACCCGTCATCGGCAGGCCAGGCAGGAACAAAGACCCAGTGTCCACCTTCTTCTTCCTCTTCTCCCTTGCCAGACTTTCCTGAACCCTTGCCGCTCTTGCCAGAACCCTTGCCGCTCTTGCCCTCTGGCTCAGGTTCTGGCTCCGGTGCGGGCCACGCACCCCAACCACCACCTTGACTCCATCCAGAATTACTCCAACCGCCCCACGGCTCTGGCTCCGGCGCTGGTGCCTCTTCTCCCTTGCCAGACTTTCCTGATCCCTTGCCACTCTTGCCCTCCGGCTCGGGTTCCGGCTCCGGAGCAGGCCATCCCCAGTTGCCGTAGTCATCATGGCCCCAGCCTCCGTCGTGGCCCCATCCGCCCCAACTTCCACCCCATGGCTCGGGCTCAGGCGCAGGCTCTTCGCCCTTGCCGCTCTTGCCAGATGATCCCTTTCCACTCTTGCCCTCGGATTCAGGTTCCGGTGCAGGCCATCCACCCCAGCCACCCCATGCGTCGTGATTGGCCACGGCGCTAGTCGCGAGGGTTGCGGTGCCGATGAGTACTTGAACTGCTGCGGTTGACTTCATCGTAAATGAAAGACGTTTTGAAATTGTGTGACAAACTTGTTTGTTCGTCGGAGGTAATGTTGTGGTTCGAGCGATGAAGAGACTAACAGGACTTTATGTGGGAAGACTTTGTGGTAGTATTATGATTCAATCCAGTCCTGTGTATCGAATAAACTTATTTCTCGGCTATTCTGTGAGGGAACTATGAATGGGCGATGATAATTTTGATTTTATTGCATTCCCAACATCATTCACAATGCCGATGAAGCCGGAGCACGGGCTCTTTTCCGTTGGCAGACTTTCTGACGATGGGAACGAGGCGCGCATTCATCGGCCTTTTTGGAAGACTTCGTCGGGATTTCAGAAGGAGGGAATCGATACCTTTGGAATCAGTACATTCAAGAGCTCGGCCCTTTCTCGACGGAGTGGTTAGGGTCTTTCGCGTACAAAAATTGGAAGCGGTAAAATTTCTTCCTTCTCGAAAGGATGGGGCGCCTTTATGAGAAAAGAAGAATGTGAAAAGAAGAGGACGTACCTGACATGAACAGTGATGATTTCTCGTTATGAAAGAGAGAATAGAATTTGAATTTTGGAAGTTAGTTCATACTAATTCCAAAGATATAACAATCCGAATTTGCTCATTTCCCAACACCTTTCCGGGAAATATCAAAACGGTTCTGATGTTCAAAAGTTGTACTTGTACCTCTCGCGGCTTTGGAAACTTCCGCATAGCACGTCACACACACGTCACAAGAGTGACTGGCTCCCGCGCGCGCCCCGCCCGCCCGGAAGCGTCCTTCTGTCTTCGGAAATCATTTCCTGCCACACAATTTTTTTGTTCCCTAAAATAGTCTGGCCGGCGGCGCTCCCACATTCACAACACATCATACACAACAACAGACAACAACATCATCACATCATGGATCAGAGATAGAGAGAGAGAGTGAGTACTATCTACCATATCGTAGCTGCGACGTCGTCGTCGTCGCAGGTCGTCGCATGCAACAAACCCAATACCAATATTAATATATATTAAATATTATCCATATCATAACAATAGGGCCACAAGGCTAACAACTGCCACGGCATCAGTGACGAGCAACAACTTCGCATTCATCACGATAACAATGTCTCCTCCTCCCTTCACATCGATTATGGTGTTGGTGGCGGCCACTCTAATTACCACTTCCGATGCATTCATCTCCAGACCCTCTGTTATCCCTTTTTCATCCTCCTCTTCTACACCTACAGCCACTCGCGGCGCCCTTGGTGCATCTTCGGATCCTGTCGAGGTATTAAGCGACTACATGACCAAAAGCCACGAGGAGAAATTGCGTGCGATCAAGAGCGTGGAAGATCAGAAAAATATGGAAATAAGTGCGCTCAAGGCTGAAATCGAACGACTCAGGTCTTCCGCAGCAGCAGCAGCAGCAGCAGCATCCCCATCATCATCTTATTCTTCTGCAGCCACCGTCACCGTGTCCTCTCCTCCTAATGATAATAACAATATGGAAATTGCCGAAATGCAATCCAAATTGGAATCCTATCAGTCCTTCATGGCACAGTACATTGTCGATTCACAGAATCAAAAAATGGCTGCGGTGAAGGAGGCAGAAAATCGGGTGGAGAAGAAGTTTACGGAGAAGATTGAACAGTTATTGCTGTCGAACGGTGGTTCGGTGAATGGAATTGGTGGCATGAGTGTCATGTCTGCTGCTGTTGCCACACCTCCTGCGACCGCGACTGCCGCTACTGGTGGAGGCGAGCAATCGCTATTCCAAAAACGGAACAATCAAATTGTTCGAGCCGCGGATGCGAATAAATCGCGTTGGGGCGGTATGGAAATCGATCGCGCCAGGGAACAGCTGCTAGCGCAATCGTCCATTCCATCGGTATTCGCTTCTTCTGCTCCTTCTTCTCGCGCGGCAGATGCTACAACGCTGTTCGATCGTCGAAATGCCCAAGTGATTGCATCGGCAGCTGCGGGGAAATCGCGATGGGGTGATATGGAGGTGGAACGTGCCATGAAGAACGATGTTGTTGTTAATGTCAATGGGAGTGGAAGCGTTGGCAGCGGTGGAGAACAAGGGAGCACTGATGGAATAGTGGTTACTTTGGAGGAGCGTGTGAATCTCGGTGCACGCTTGCTTGGGGCTCGGACATTGTAAAACAAGAATATCATGGCCATTGTATATGACGGGGGGACCACGAGGGAGGGAAACAACGGTTACACCGCATGCAACAGATGGAATAATGATACGAACTGTTCCACGGCATTGTGTTGACGGTGATTGCCAAGACCGGTGGCAAAAGTAACACTTGAACTAAAATTATCAACAATATATGATGTTACACCACGTGGTTGGTGTCAAACCAACGCGTAGTCGCTACACGCGCTCAAATCAATATCATCATCTGTGTACACTACATTCGGCTCTATTTTTTTCACAAGAGAGAGCATTCTACATCAACGGGTTCACATTCACATCGAATGCTATTCAAACCCATCCACGGAAAGGTAGAAAAAACGGCGCCAAGATTACCAGTGTCGTTCGTTCCATGGTAGGATGAACATGCCTCGCTGCATTCTTGGCTCTCAGCAAATACGCGAGTCCTGCTAGTGGAACTGCCGTTGCACACCACGCAGCACGTTTTGTAAGACGTAAGACACTTTCAAACTTTGTTTCATGATCCGCGTCGTCCTTCGCTGACTTGGACTCGTCTTCGGTGTCAGCTGAGGAGGAGGAGGAGGAGGCAGTGGCGGAAGAGGAGGAGGAGGAAGCGTGATCGGCAACTTCTCCCTCAGTGTCAACTGCGGTGTTTTCACCGTCGGAATGCATTTTCTCGTAGCCAAAATAATGTGGTTGCGATTCCCTCTTCTCGCCGGACTCCATCAAATGAGGTTGAATCTTGAGCAATTGATGAATCTCATCCAATGACTTTGTTATTCGAGACTTTTCCGTTTCCAGTTGCCTCTTGAGATGACTTATCTCATGCATGTGCATTTCGAACTGCCTGCTGAGAAGATAAATCTCATTTTCGTGCTGAATCTTTTCCACCTTGACTCGTCGAAGCTCGATGTATGTTTGCTCTTTCTCATCGAGCGTAAACTTCAATAATGCAATCGAAAATATAAGTGTAAGAATTGCAACCACTGCGATTACTAATGGCAAGACATACTTTGAAGAAACCCGCCACCAGTTGTTGGTAGCAAGACGTGTGAGTATGGAAGACGACGACGACGACGACGATGACTTGTCGCTGTTTGCAGGACTACCACCCGATGATATGAATTTGTTCCTCTTGTCACGGTGTCGCTGATTCGCATTTCTCGAGCAGAATTTTGGTTCTTCTTCTCCTCCCTCGTTGTGGTGGGCTGGCTTGACGGAGAACGACACGGTATCGAGTGGTGGTGGTTGCGATGGTTGGATGGCCATGATATTCCTTCCGCTCCCAGCACCAGCACCATTGATAATTATTTCCGGAGGGTCGATGGGCGTTTTACTGTCACTAGTAGCAGCAGATTGGCGATTGGAATTAGCATAAGTGCGGCTAGTAGTATCGTTGGAATGATGATCGATTGGTTCGAAGTCGCTACCAATTTCTTCTTCCTCTGAGCTCAAGGTGGTCGAGGTGGGGACGTCATCCTCTTCCTCCGACGCGAGAGTGGTCGGAGTCTCAGCGCGGCTAGTGGTAGTGTTGTTCTTTTCGAGTGCCATTATTTTTCCAAGGAGATGAATGATAATGTTTATAAATGACCGAGTGTAGCGATTGCTTTATGCGATTAATTATGACTGATCCAGTTGTTGTTATCGTTCGTTGTACTTGTACGTTGTCTGCTGACTTTTTGCGTGGGCTCTTCGAGAGGGAGTCCCTCGAGATAGTACTAATTCCCACCCATGAGAGGTCAATCACCCGAGATAGACACAAAAAAAGATTGCCATGATCGGCAGACGACTTCGTTGCCGCAATACTAGAACATCAACAATAACAACCGCTGTATCGGCAATCCTCCTATCCACACCGACGGCGGCATCGTCATCTTATTCTCACCTCATCGGCATCCGATACTCTCGCGAGAAATCCTCTACGACGGCGGCCTCCTCCTTCGTCCCTGTACCGACTTCGTCTGCCCCGATAATTTTCCAATACCGCCGACATCCATCCGCTGCATCGCCTCGCTTCGTCGTTCCCAACAACAATATCTACAACATGCCGTCCTCATCGTCGTCATCCAGTAGTACCACCACCACAATCTACAAACGAGCCAAACTTTCTCATCTCCCCACCTCGACCAAACTCATCGGGACGCATTCCGGCACCTTCCAGGCCGACGAAGCATTGGGCGTATGGCTCCTGCGACAAACGCCCGCCTATCGGAATGCCAAGGTGCTGCGAACTCGAGACGAGTCCATGCTGGAAAAATGCGATATCGTGTTGGACGTCGGAGGCATTTACGACCACGAGAAATTGAGGTACGATCACCATCAACGGGGGTACGACGAACGATTCCCTCCCAAGATTTCTGGGAAGAGCGACTGCCACGACGACGTCGAACGATGCACCAAGTTGAGCGCGAGCGGTTTAATCTATCGCCATTATGGAAAGGAGGTGATAGGCGAGTACTATCCCCAATTATTGGCAGAGGGTGATTCAACGACGTCGCCAGATGCGTCGTTGGATTGGGTGTACGCCAAAATGTACGACAGTTTCATGGAGGCCATCGATGCCATCGATACGGGCGTGGAACCCATACCACCGCCCTCCGCTTCTGCCGGTGGCCTTGGAAGCGGTGACAACCACCTGCAATTGGCATATCGTGACAATACTGGATTATCCTCTCGCGTTAGCAGGTTGAATCCCCGTTGGAATGAAGTCGCGGAGGAAGGTGCACCCCCGAATCCAGATGAGCGGTTCGAAATCGCCTCGGAAATGTGCGGACGAGATTTCCTGAGCATGTTGACGAAAATCGTCGAATCGGATCTGCCGGCGCGGACCATCGTGCGATCGGCCGTTCGATCTCGTCATGACGTGGATAGTTCGGGGGAAATTATTTGCCTGCCCAGCGGCGGACTGCCGTGGAAGGATGAAGTTTATGACCTGGAAAACGAGTTTGGTATAGACGACGCGTTGATCAAGTACGTGTTATATACGGACCAGTCGAACATGTGGCGAGTACAGTGCGTGAGCGTGGAAGGAAGGGCATTTGAGAATCGGCGTAGTCTGCCCGAAAGTTGGCGTGGGTTGCGCGATGAAGAATTGTGTGCGGTCTCGGGAATTGAGGGATGTACGTTCGTACATGCCTCGGGATTTATCGGTGGGAATGCAAGTTATGAGGGAGTGTTGGAGATGGCCCGGAAAGCGCTCGAGTAGT